>BSBK01013337.1:5000-156386 GCA_027943335.1 Chamaecyparis obtusa
ATTGAAGATTTTATTAGCATCTTGGAATTTGATAAAAGCCTAAAATCTTTTGGTTGTGATATGAATTATTTGTAGCAAAAGCGACACATGAAACTAGATCCTTTCGAGAATGAGGATTTGCATATTCTGGTAGAGGCTGAAAATCAAAATGTTGTGGATAAATCATTACATGCTTAGAAGGATATTAGTCAATTTCATGTACATTAGTGAGACGAAGAAGTTGTGAATGCTTGTATTCAATGAGCCCGGTGGATAGATATTAAAATAAACTTCACTACTGCAAAATGAAGAAAGTCTGCAAGTAGTAAAATATGTTGAGGAGGTCATTCCTGAGGTATCTTCTATTAAAGATGATTGAGATGTCAGTTCGGTGAAGCCTACTCCAAAACTCACCAATGTCTTGGGGAGGCCTAATAACCAAGTAAAGTCTACGATAAAGGGACCACACGAAAAACTATTTAGCAATGCAATGGGTATGTATGTTGGTCAATTTATTTACTTTCGTAACAAGGTTAATCTCAATGTAAAGAATGTCTTGGGTTTAAAATATATTGCCAAGGGTCTTGTGACTTGTAAAGTGGTCCAACATGTGGGAAATCATGGCTCCTTTGCAAGGGAGAAAAGGGAATAAATACCAGGCCAAATTATCGGGAATGAAGCAGATAGTATTAAAAAAAATGGGGCTACCCTAACGGAAATGGCACGAAAGAGGCATGTCAATGCACTGGACACCGAGAGTAGAGCTGCTAGTGGAATTGATATGCCATGTGAATTGATCTCAAAGGATTCTTCAGAGATAAAAGGGGCAAGGGTCTTGAGATGGGTAATGGAATGTTATTGATAGGGTTGGTGATGGGCTTGAAAACAATGGTAGCACTAAGTCTGAACTTGTTGGCCTTTATAAGGCTTCAGATGAGACTATGTTATTTGAGAAAAATGATGCTCAGAATGGTGGAACTATGGACGTGGATCCTATTGGCACAGAGGAGGATAAATCCCAGGTAGATGGCATGGTGACAGGTGATGAGGACACTAATAATTATGAAGTAGAGAAAGTTATTGTTGGCCAGTATGTGGTAGAGAGTATTGGGCCGTCAAAGAAAAATTACTTGCAGGAGCCCAGGGAAGAAATTAACCAAGAAGTTGATGAAGAATGTGCACTAGAGGATGTTACTGTGAAGGAGAATGATGATAAAGGTTACGATAAGCAATAATATATCATGAAAATAACACTAGAAACTAAGGAGAATTTAGTTGGTTCTCTAGTAGAGGAGGTTACTACTGTTCAAGATGTTGGGGAGGTATTTCGAGAGCCCGGGATAGAAATTAATCAAACAGTTAGCGAATAATCTATACCAAAGGATGTTGATGAGAACAAGGATGAAGGACTGAAGAGGTACAAGGAGGCATAAAATAATAAAGACAAATAAAAGGACAAAGATGTAAACGTTGGAGCACTTGTAGGTGTAAAGGATAATCAGAGACATGGGAAAATGAAGAATTCTGTCAGTGTGGACGCAACCTTGAATAAGATAATGAATAGAGTAATACTTTTGTTCGAAGAGCTTTCTCTTTCGCACACAATAGGAAAGGTAGGTGTTGAAAAATTTGAGACTGACATAGAATGAAAAGTATATGATTAAAGTAACATCTAAAGGCGAAGAGAAGTAGTCTGTGGCAATAGATATTTCTTCTATGATGCTCATTTATATGAAAGAAATTGGTGTGGTTTATTTGCGGTAGACTATTAACGATGCCTTTATTACTATTCTATAGTATGTTAATGACTTGCAAAAACAGGAATGAAGGATTGTAGCCAGAAAAATATGGAAATTTGCCTCACAAATTATGTTGGTCTCTTGTTGGTAGGTCAGGTGCTATATAAATTGGAGATGGGTGATGACTATGTTGGTAGTGAGGAGGCCATTAGAGAAGATTATAGTATGGAGTTAGGTGAATTCATGAGGCTATTTAAGATTGATAGGGGATTTTTTATGCTATTGAAAATAGTGGGCCAAGTGTAGGGCTTTTAAAGTTTGAAGTTGGAGTGTTCTCTATTTCTTTTAACTTTCATTTAGGGAAAGATAATTTTGATAAGAGAATTAATGACTCTGACTTGACATGAATACAATTTATTAGAAGTGTCCTTGAGAATGATTTGGAGAGGCTTAAGTTGTGACGCCTCTCTAGTTTGATTAAAATGTAAGATTACAGGTGTTATAATAGTATGCATTCGACTTCAACTTGGAGATTATTTGAGAATGTGAAGTCCAATGGTCGTGACTATTAGATTCTTTCAACTATTTATTTTATGGTTGTTTCTTCATATTTGAAGAATATTTGTACAAATATGAGAGTGCAAATTGGATGTTTTTTATTGGATAGGTGAATAAGGTTATTGTCCTTCTTGTAGAGTGGATGTAGCCATTTATGGCGAACCAGTATAAAAGTAGTGTTTAGTGTTTTGTGATAAATCTCTTTTTCTATTTCAAATTCCATTTTTAATTTGATCTTTTATATTTGAACAAGTATTATGGACAACCACATGATAATTTTTTTAGATTGGATGATCTAATGTTTTTTCAACTAGTTAGAATCTTGTTTCGGGATGAGTATAAGACAATAAAATAGAAATATTAAATGAATGTAGACGTGGCTTCAACGTTTCTTCCATGGTGTGTTGAGATGTGTGGAGAAAATGACATAAGGAAAATTGTGAACCTATGTGTCATAGAAGAATGGTGTTGGGGTTTGAAGGCTTTCATTGTAATCTCCATCTCATGATAGGGATTTAAGGAACATGGAGGAAATTGTTTACATTTTGTTGAATTTGCACCATCTATGTGACCTTTTCTACGATGGAGGGCAGCTGAGGAAAAAGAACAAAAAAGGTCCCAAGCCCAAGAGGGATAGAAGTTCATTGAGGAGTACATGTATAGGGATGGCAGGAGGAGTGTTGACTATGTTACATTATGAGTTGTCATTAGTGTCACACATATAGTTGGTAAAGGAAGAAAATAAAATTTAGTTGGTCAATATACTAAGTATAGTAACCGAGAAGAGCACAAGGCAGAATAAAAGGTAACTAAGCACAATCTTCATTGAGAACATACACCAACTAAGATGATTACCGAGCACCAAGTATAGTTATTACCAAGCATTCATATCTACCGAGCATCTATATTTTACTGAGATAGGAATGCAGTATATACCGAGTAATATAGGAATGACATAGAAGTATGGAATGGCGCAGAATACAAGGAAAATGATTTATACTGAGCTAGAAAATGGTTTATATGAATCAAGGTAATGATTTATTGGAGATGTAATAATTATATGGTGATGATCCCTATGCAATATTAATTTAGGTTATTCATTTGGATCGTAGATCTAATGTTTTTTAGATGATTCCATAACACTAATTAGGTCAAATCCTTATGATATAAGAATTGTTAAGATGTCAATTTTGTATAATAACACATGAGAAGTAGCTTCCTATAAGAGACATCTACAGATCAGACAGGGTTGTGAAGCTAATCATTGAAGAAGTATTCAGACTTGAATCAGTATCAAACCAGAGGCTACTAAGTAGTATTTGAAGGATAAATCTATCATAGGAGGGTGATATTTGTTAAGGGATAATTAGACCTAAAATTCAACAAAGTAAGTTGCTACATCCAGATCAATTTACTCTTACTTTGTAACAACTATGGTAAACTAAATCTCTTAACAGAGTAGACCTAACAAGTATTTTTGTAAATCTCTTAACCGAATGCACACATAATAGTGTTGTTTAAATCCTCTAACAAGGTAGATCTTAAAAAGTCTCAATTGGTACTCCTAGCAGGACAAGATCGTCAGAAGTGATCAACATTGTAAGCCCTAATAGGAAAAATTTATTATTGCAATAGTGAAGCTTTGTGGGTGTCATCCCCACCACAGTTTTGACCTTCTAACAAGGGTTTCTACAATACCAAACTACTTTTGTATTGTGTATGAAGTTTTATGAATGTCTACATATTAGATTAGAAATCATTTCTCATTTCAGTTATGTTAACAATGAATGGAAATGATAACATGATAGTTGGTTAATGAAAGAGATCATCTTAAGGAAAAGGATCAAAAAAATTTAGGGTTACTGATTTACCCATCCCCTCTCAGTAACTCACCTTTCCATGATCACAACAATTGGTATTAGAGCTAGTTCTCTTATTTAATAAGTTTAATCACTAAAGAGGAAACATATTTAAAGATGGAAAGGTATAAGCATGATAAGTAAATTGAAAATCAGAAATTGGAGATGCAGATTCTCCTGGAATAGCTTAATGACATCAAGGAAAAACTAAGAGAGTCATTAAAAAAAAGAAAGGAATTAGCATTTCAAGAAAATGATACTCAGTATCATGAAGAAGAGATAGAATAATTATATGAAGTATCCAAAAGTATATCTGATGCATCTAAAGGAACTATCTCAGATCTATCTAAAAAGACTCAACACCTCACCAAACAACTGAAAGCAATGTGAATTGGACAAGAAACTCAAATGGTAAGAATGATTTAAGTTATGAACAATAAAAGACAAGATGAACAAGAAAGGAACATGGATATTGAAGACAGAAGATAAATGACTAAAAAGTTGGATGAGAAAGAATCTGATAGACTAAGGCTAACTAAGCATCACTTTGAAATTTCCAATCAGATGGTTGTCATGATTCAAGAAGTCAAGCAAGTAAACAATGAGCTTGCTAGAAAATTGGAAGACATTGGTGAATTAATGGAAGAGAATGAAAGACTTAAAAATGAGGTGAAGATGCAAAAACAACATAATGAAATGATAAAGAAAAATGAGGAAAGTACCAAAAGGATGGATGAATTCTTAAGGAGTCAGAGAAGACTTGACAACACCAATGGATTAGGCTATACCAAGCAGGGAGAGTCATCAAATCAAGCAAAGAAAAAGAATATCTATGCAAATATAACACCAAAGAAGCTCTCATGCTATCACTCTGGAAAACCAGGTCACATATCAAATGTCTATAGAAGTAAAGCTAATATTACTCCTAACACTTTTTCTAAATTTGATAGTTATTGTTACAATTGAAACAAGTATGGAAATCAAGCATATGAGTGAAGATCAAAGATGAACAAGTCACCTAAGAGGAACTACATGAAAAATAAATGTTGTAGTTGAAACAAGCATGCTCATATATCCCAAGAATGTAGGGAACAACTCAAATAATTCTGGAAACCAAACAGACAAAATAACACTTATCAACTGAGAAGCCAAGGTAATTCTTACACTTGGGATTACAACACATGGGTTAATTGTACAACACGGGGAAGATATGGTCATATTGCTGCAAATTGTATGAGATTATATTGGATAGGTAAATTTAAAAATTGGATAAATTCTAGAATGGCATGTCTACATTGTCACAAGGTTGGTCACTTAAGTAAATATAGCAAAGACCGAGCACCAAAATAGAATGTTGATATAAATGACAATACTATTGATGGAATCAGAAGGAAAATAATTCAAATGTGGAGAAGATCAATAGAAGGAAATGGAGGAACAAGAACAACAGTTAGTGACACATAATCCTTTTGATTAGGTGATTTCACCACTTCTACCTAAGAAAATCAGGTAAGTATGAAAAATGAATTTTAATCAATTATATCTTACAATAGTTCCCTATATCTATTTTATGAATACCAAATCAGCATGAATTAAGATGGACACGGTTATTATATGTTATGAACTTGAAATGAGTATAGTTGGTAAAGCATGACCAAGTAAGATTTTGTCAGTCAGTGAAAGTGGTAAGATTAAACGAGTTGCATAGTCAACTGAGTGTTGGTAGTGTTCACCGAGTTGAAGTTTCTAAAGGAGATAACTGAATGTTATATCATTAACCGAGTAGTAGTTGGTGTAGAATTTAATACAATACATTTATGCCAAAAAAACTTTTTGGGTATAAATACATATCGATCCAACTCATTTCTTACATTGCATTCAAAGAGTGAAAGTAGAGAAAATATTGCAAAGATTTGTAAAACTAGATTCCAAGAAATTTATTACAATTTGAGCATTTTATGGACTGTTTAGAAGATATCCAAATAAGTTTGAAGCCTAACTGATTTATTTGAACATATTTTGAATAAGCCCTAATTTTTTATCAGTGATGGCATCTACTTCTGAAACTATTCAATCAAAGGATGATAAGGTGAAGAAAGTCACACTAATCAAGAGAGAAACATATGATGAACCAAACTACAAGCTAGATCCTGAGATTGCTTCATAAATCGATGAAAAATGCGTGTTTTCATCAATACCACCTAGGTTTTGATTGGTAAAGGATATTTGATCATATATTCACTCCAAAATTAGTGAGATTGCTAATTTTGAGCTGCAATCTAGTTATCAAGAGCTATGCACAGATACGAAACTGAAGGATGAACAAAAACACCTAGAAATTAAAGTAATGACAAATGCTCTTCATTTTCCTAAGAGATTGAAAACTAAGTGGATTAGAATTTTTATGAGTCGAGTGCATGATGGCACTATGTGGCTAGATGAACCACTAAAGATAAAAAATGATGTGATACACATGGTCACCGAATACCCTGTATGTGACAAAGAAAAAGACCTAAAGCACCCATTGAAGAGAGAGATTGAGAAGTTAACAGGAGTTGAATGGGATGATAGAGGAATGAGAATAAACAAAATTGATGATCTAGAGACTAGATTCGAAGCATATTTGATTTCCTACAAGGTATTCTAATCTATTAGACTGAATAGTGTTCCTTGCAGCATTGTTGATATCACTTATAATATTTTGAAGAAAGGTCTTCAACTTGACCTAGTTGAGTTGATGTTGAAGCAACTGGAAAAAAATATGAGAACAATCTGAGTTTCTAAGTCCAACACCTGCAAGTTTGGATCCCTATGGGTATGTGTCTTTTTCTACTTATAGAATTTATTTCCCTTAATTGGTGATGTACAATTGGATGTAAATAAACTATTTATCATTCAAATTGGTACATTAATAAGTAGTCTAGGTCAGAATTGTGAGTCAGTCATGGATGACTATTTTGGAAAATTTAAGGAGAGAATGCACAAAAGAGGTAGAATTTTGGCACAATTGTTGGAGAAGTACAAGGATGAAATTTATTTCCTAGTAGACACTGACTCCACTCTCATAAAGGTAGTTGAACTGATGACTTCATGGTTGCCACCAATGGAATGTAAAATTGATATTGACTGAGCTACTAGGTCAATAAAGGCACTTCTTGCAAACCCTAAGGATAAACATGCAATGTGGTTCTGTATCATCTTAAAATGGAAGCACTTCCATCTTGGTAAGTTTAGTACCCTCATTTAGTGCATTTATCATGATAGATTTTCATTTAGGATGCATTTGCACTTTATTCCTTCATTCTAGGTGAAATTAGGGTTAGGATCCCAAGGATTCTCCTTGATTTCCCTTCTCTATGGCTATATTTTCTAGGTAGGATCTAGGAATAGGTCCTCCTAGCCTTCACCACATTCATTCTAGGTCTATGTGCCCTCTTCTGGCACTCTGCCCTATTTTCTAACCATTTCCAAGTCTCTAGCCTACCCCAGGACCTCCTATTCTCAATGGTGACTGAGCCTAGACCTTTGGGTCAGGGTCAAGGTTGAACTTGACCTAGGTCAAGGTCAACCATGACCCCTATTGGTTTTTGGTCCCCTTTTTCAAATTATGGTCTCAGCGGGCCCCGAAATCAATGTTGGGCCTCCGGATCTGAATACAGAAGGGTTTTAATTCAAAATTCATTTAATTTTTTTCCCTCCTTAGTTGTTTATTGTGATTGGACCATAATTTGAGTTGAAATTTGAATTATGGGACCTTACATTGCCTAAGGAGCCCCACCTTGAAATATCTATATCAGCACTCTCTTTTGCCTTCATTAACACCAAGTACCTATCAAGTGGACACATAATCGATTGAAGCAAGCAAGAAATGGTGAAGTGATGATGCAAGATTGCAAGAGGATGATATAGAATATCAAGAACTTTTTGACATTAAGTAGTTTTGGACAAACCATTGTGGACATTCCTTGGAGAAGGAAAGATCTCTTCTTCCTTGATCCACCATTCAAGCATTCAAAGATACAATCACCAGGGTAGAAATTATGGATTGTAAGTTTGATAGGAGTACTTTATCCATGGGGGCTTGGTATGCTTTCTTTATCATATTCAAATCTATGCATTGCTTTCCCATATCAATTCATGCTAGGGTTTTTAATCTAGAGGATTAGATCTCCGCATTGCACATTCAATACATACACATATTCTATTACATCCAGCTATTTGTGGAGGTGGAGATCATCAAAATGGGGGTTTGACTATGAAAAAACCCTATATAGCCACCCCAAAACACTAGTTTTAGATATCTACAGTCACTATTTTGGGAGTTACAGAGCAGATCTAAGTACTCTTTTCAACAAACTTCTGGGATCCACAAACAGATTTTCCATCAGAACAGTGCAAGTCAAGGTCAAATTTTAGGGGTAAGAGTGTGCCCCGAGGTAAGATCTCACCCCCATTCTAGGTCAAGGTCAACCTTTCTCAGAAAGACAAGATTTCTAGGTTTTCATTATTTTTGTGTTTCCAGGCCAAATCCGATTGTAGAATTTCTTAAAACTGAATACAGACACCAAAAAATAGGTATTTCCATATCAGCTTTATTATGAGGTATGTATTTCATATTGTTTAATTTCAGTATTCCTTACTTAAATTTTCAGATCTATATTCCATATCATATCAATTTACATGTATGGTGGAGAATGTTTGTGTAGGGCTTCTATTAGGTGCATTGTTAAAACCCCTTTCCTATTCCATCACATTTTCCAACCTTACATTTTGGTGAACCCATTTACAACAACTCTTTGTTTTTGGTGTTAGATTTGCATCTTGTGATAGATCTTTCATGCTTATAAAAGTATATTTCTTTTATGCTCTTGCATTTATATTTCAAAAAAAAAAAAAGTTGCACAAAAATATTTACATTTTTCATGCTTGTAGAATTACTTTGTGTTCAACATGTATGATTTTTGTTTTGAATAATTTGATGAGGATTTTATTTTACAAAGAGATAGATCCCTTAATGAGGTACATGAAAGTGAGGATGAAAATTGTTTGAATGAGATCTCCATTGATCTTGTTCCTATTTCACTCTCCTTCACAACCTTTTCAACTGACCTTTACCATAGGCTGTGTGCATGGTTACCATCATGTTCCACTATTTGAAATATTGATACACCTAAAATGATATATCCTAAACCTTTGTTGACGGTAAAAGGATGTTCTCAAATCACAATTAAGGGTAAACCTAGAGATCCTCTGGATTTCTTGGATAACACAGATTATTTTTCACATTCTTATTGCACAAGGAATAACCCTTAGCCTATTGTTCTAGTTTCTTTACCCCCTTCTCAACCTGTTCTTCCTCAAGCTCCTAGGTTTCCATCTAAGTTTAAGGAGTATGAATTAGTAGAATAATTGTGTACCACTCCTGCTAAGATATATTTATGGGAATTACTTCAAACTTCCCTGACATACCATGAGGCATTACAAAAAGATTTATCTACTCTTCCTACTTCACCTCCTAATCAAGAGAACATTCATTCTATTTTGGACTGCATGCATACTATGCCTTCTGTAGCTCCTATTGTGTTTTCTGATGATGATTTACCTTCTCTTGAGATGCAGAGTCAATATTATGCTCTTATGGTTGTTGTTTCTATTAATCAAAGCATCATTCATAGAATGTTAATTGATAATGGATCTGGACTTAATGTTTGTAGCATGGATATGCTTAAGGCAATTAAGGTTTATCTTGCAACTATTCAACCTAATAATTTCCCTATTTGTAAGAGAACTTTGGGCATTATTACCTTACCTATTAAAGTTGGTCTAGTTATTCTTAATACACCTATTCATGTTATGCTTGGACCTCTCAATTATAACCTTCTTCTAGGAAGAACTTGGTTACATACTATGCATGCAGTTCTTCTACTCTTCATCGCAAGGTTAGGTTCATTTATAACGATTCGATATACATGTTACATGTGGATGATGCAACGAATCCTTTCCTAAATGCATAATAAGTTTAATTTTTTGAGCCTCTTCAACCAAGAAAAGAGACTGAAATACAACCTGACATTAAACAAAATGAAGCTCCATCTTCTTCTTTGACTAAGGATGATTGGGGAACATTGGACTTTAATCCTACTTTCATTGGAGAATATAAGGTCTCTAATTTGGAATTCACAAAACAAAAAAGTGAATTTGAAAAACAAGTGTTTACTCCTTCCCCGCTTTCTGAGGAATTAAAAAGTAACTTTGTTGCTACCTCAATTGAAGAAACAATTGAAACAATAAAACTTGATTTCTATGACATTGTGACATATGTCGCTCCTTGGACTCCATCTGATATGGCTAATAGATATGGTTCTAGTTATCATCTACTCAAGAAATTAGGATTTAATGGGAAAGGATGTGGTAAATACAAGCAAGTTATACAAGTACCTTTGGATAACAAAGTTTTTGATTATACTTATGGATTGGGATTCAATCATTACCAACAACTATCGACTTTTCCTCTCAATGTTAATCATATCTATGGTGGACATTTGAATTTGGTTAACCTATTTCTCCTTGACATTAATCAAAGACCTACCTTGGATATTTTTCCCAAAGACAAAGCCTTAGCAGATTTTTTAGGGGTATATGAGGATTTACCTACGTTTCATCATAAATGATAGAAGCCTTATTATTTAAGTACAAAAGCTTATTTTGGAGAACATGATGAATGGAATATTTCATCTTTACTGATGGATTCTCCAATACAAAGTGATTTTCTAATAATTGAGACTGTTGAGATTCAAATGGATGAAAAGGATTTTGAAAAGATGATAAAAATTTGGAAATGTTTGAATCGGGATGAACGTGATCAATCGATTTCCCTTTTACTTGAATTTAAAGACATTTTTTCTTGGACATATTTGGATATGCCATGTATAGATTCTAAGATTGTTACTCACAATATTGTTCTTAAACCGACTATTAAACCTATGAAGCATAAAATTTGAAAAATGAATCCATGAATTGCTTTATTAGTTAAAGCTGAAATTGAAAGATTATTGGATTCTAGATTCATCTGCTATATTGATTAATTAGACTGTATTTCAAATATTATGCCCATTTCAAAAGGAGAAAATAAGATAAAAATGTGTACTGACTTTAGAGATTTAAATAAAGCATCCTTAAAAGGTGATTTCACGTTACCTAATATTTATATGATTGTGGATTTGGCAGCAGATCATGCTTTATTATCTTTTATAGATGGATTTTCTAGCTATAATCAAATTTGTATTCCTCCTAAAGATCAATTTAAGATAGCATTTATAACACCTTGGGGAACATTTTTTTGGGTCATGATGCCTTTTGGATTAAAAAATGCAGGATAAACTTATCAACAGGCTATGACCTTTATTTTTCATGATTACATTCATAAGATTCTTGAGGATTATGTGGATGATATCTTGGTGAAATCTATACAAAGAGAAGATCATGTTAGTATTTTATGAGAGATATTTGAAAGGATTAGAAGTTAGAATATGAGGCTGAATCCTAAGAAATGGTCTTTGGAGTTGATTCCAGAAAATTATTAGGATTTATAATCTCTAAGTGAGGCATAGAGGTAGATACTAAAAATATTGAAGCTATTGTTAATATGCCTCCTCCTAACAATATTTCTCAATTACGAAGTTTACAAAGAAAAATCCAAGCTATTCGTCGCTTTGTTTCCAAGTTAGCTGATAGAACTATTCCTTTTACTTCCTTGATTAGAAAGGATAGCACTTTCTCTTGGAATGATGAATGTAAAAAATCCTTTGAGCAATTTAAGGAGTATCTTGCCAATCCTCCTATTTTGCAACTAGCTCAATTTGATAAACCCTTTTATCTATATACTTCAGCCACTCCAAAGGTGGTGAGTGCGTTGTTAGCTCAATATGATAGTGAAGGTAAGGAAAGACGTGTGTACTACAATAAGCAAACTTAACTTGATTATGAAACAATAAACATAGATTTGGAAAGACACTGCTTAGTTGTAGTTTATGCTTGTCAGAAAGTTAGGCATTATTTCTTAAATGTTGAATTCAATGTGATTGTTAAATCTGATCCTTTGAAACATCTTTTCTCAAAAACTGATCTCTCTAGCCATCTGGCAAAGTGGGTGATGTTACTTATAGAATTTGATTTAATTTCATTTCTCAAATGTTTATTAAAGGAAAAGCATTAATAGATAACTTAGCTGAAGCTCCTTGTCCTCATCCTGAGGAATGCTTTACTTCAATATAGTTCCCCGATGAAGACATTCTAGCTATTAAACAAGATGATGTTTGGGAATTATATTTTGATGGATCTAGATGTAAGAAAGGTTCGGGTGTGGTTATTATCTTGATCCCTCCTATGAAGAAACTAATCCCATTATTGTATAAATTAACCTTTCCTTGTACTAACAATATTGTGGAGTATGAAGCTCTTATAGCTGGCCTACAAGAAGCTTTATCCCTTAACATTAAACACTTGCAAATCTATAGAGATTCGTAATTGATTGTAGAACAAATTAAATGAGGTGATCAAACTAAGAATGATAAAATGACACAATATAGAGATTCAGTTCTTCATGTGCTTTCACAATTCTCTTCTTATATGATTCAAACTTTACCTAGGAAAGATAATTAACATGCAGACGCCATGGCAAGTGCAGCTTCTTTGGTTTATCTTGAGAATAATGCAAAAAAAATTCAATTTACTATTAAAACTCTTATAAATCCTGCAATTTCTAATAATTTTACCTCTAATTGTTTCAATTTGCATTTGGATGAATGGTATTCTTGTATCTTTCATTTTTTGAAAGATGGTACTTTTCCTGAATTGGCAACAAGGAATGTGTGTAATCATGTTAGGAAGCTTGCAGCACATTATATTATTTTAGGAGACACTTTACAAATTCTAGATTATGAAGGTTTATTATTAAGATGTCTTGATAGTACTGTAATTCTGGTAGCTTTGGTAGAAGCTCATTCTAGTTCTTGTGGGGGACATTTTGGTGGAAAATCTCTAGTCAATAAACTTCTTACAATGGGATATTATTGGAAAATAATAGAACAAGATTCTTTCATGTTTGTTAAGAAATGTCATCAATGTCAGCAACATAGCAATTTGATTCATGCTCCTTCTCGTGAGCTTCGTAATCAAGTTTCTCTATGGCCTTTTAGTATTTGGGGTTTTGAACTTATTGGAAAAATCTCACCAGCTTCTTCTCAAAGACATACATACATCCTGACTGTTGCAAATTACTTTACGAAGTGGGTGGAAGTTGTCCCTCTTCATTCAACAACTATGAATGTTATTTTTGATTTCATCCTTAACAATATTATAACACGATTTGGTATTCCTTTGATGATAGTTTGAGATAATGGTACCACTTTTAAGAACAAAGAAGTCACAAAATTCTTGGAGAAGTATTGAATTCAACATATATTTTCAACTCCTTACTATCCTCAATCTAATGGTCAAGCTAAAGCATCAAATAAAATCATTGAATAAATTTTAAGAAAAATAGTTAATAAGTATGTGAAAGATTGGCATACCCAACTCACCTATGTTTTATGGGCTTATAGGAATAGTGTTTGTACTGCCATGGGTACTTCACCTTACAATCTTGTCTATAGTATTGATGCTATTATGCCTTTGGAATTAGAGATACCTTCTTTATGTATTTTGTTTCATGTGATAATTGACAAGGATACATTTTGAGAACAACAATTACAAGAATTGGAAAAATCGGATGAACAATGAATACATGCTTTGGAACATATAAAAGCTTATCATAAATCTCTTCAGAAGTAGTATAATCATAAAGTATTTGAACAATCATTTTCAATAGGTGATTTAGTATTATATGAGA
This sequence comes from Chamaecyparis obtusa, assembly GCA_027943335.1. NCBI lineage: Eukaryota > Viridiplantae > Streptophyta > Pinopsida > Cupressales > Cupressaceae > Chamaecyparis > Chamaecyparis obtusa. The sequence goes on from BSBK01013337.1 coordinate 19,025, forward strand.
ATCAACGAAATGTGAATTCTTTACCTGGTGAAGAAGAAAAAGTTTAGCCCTAACTGACTTGGACCTCTTGTTGTAATTGAGGACTTTGGTTCAGGTGCTTATAAAATTGCTGATATGGATGGTGTTTATTTTAAGGAACCTATCAATATTATGTATCTCAAACCCTATTATCCTTAAATTTATCCTTCTTTCCTTTTGTATTTATGTATTCCTTATAAAATATGTTTTTTTATAGGTTATGTGGTTTTAGCAAACTACATTTGAATACATTTATACACGTTCTTTATTTCTGTTAATTTTTATGCTATTGATGAAAATATAGTAATCAAACACCTAACTAACTAGTAGAGAAAGTTATTCATTTATAAAATATTTTTGAGTTTTGATACATATGTGCCACAAGGCTCTATCTATCACTCTATCTATCTCTATGCTCTAATGGTCAATGACTCCTAGATCTCTATGATCTATGATAAGAGGCTATAGATTTGTGTTTGGTAGTCTGTGAGTGGCTCCTTGATATGCTCATGTAACACATATGCTCCTGGGCCCTCTGTAAGTCTTCCATCAGTCTTTCTTCTCTCTCCTTGCACAACCTCAGCTCTCGTTGGACACATGTAAAGATATCGGCATGCCTACCGGGATCTCTACGACCAATGGAAGACTCTCACTTGCTAGCTGGTAGTTGGTAGGATATACATGTATCCTTCAAAACCTCAGATACAAAACCTCTCCACTCCACCATGCTAGTTGTAAAATGGAAACATATTTATCTTTTAGTACTTCTTTTTCTTCCTTAAATAAGTTAAAATTTCAAATCAATTTCATGTTTTATACCTAGATCTCCCTCCTAGGCATCACTGAAGGATCTGGATGGTGGGGGAATGGAGTGACTACTCTCTCCATGCTCATTGTGTCTAGGTATCAAAGGTGGTGTCTTTGTATGGGCACATGGATGTCATCATGATCTCAGTGGTGATGCATGAAAAACGTGCACATCCACACTAGCACCACCTGTTGGGGGCATCTCCTCTTCTCTCTCCTCCTCCATGGGATCTCCCTTAGAGATGGTATCCTCCTCATCTCTAAGATCGTCATCCTCCTCTCTTGTGCCACCATCCCGGTGTGTCCTATCTAAAAAATTTGGATCACCTATGGGATAGTCAACAGGGAAGATGGGGTGGGTTCCCTTTAGACTCTAGTATCTGATGTAGTCTTGGTTGATGCCTAAATAGGCCACATCTAGTGATACCTCTATATCCTCTATCTCATCTGCATCACTATCTTCTATGTCTGCAACTGATGTTCAGTGTATGGTGTCAGGTCTTTGATAATACCTCGTCAGATGTGCATAATGGGGTACTACTTCAGGGACTCCATGTAAAGACTAAATTGTCTCATCACTCCCTCATAGTAGTATGGCATCACTATGTGACTCTGATCACCCTCTAGTAGCTTCCACTTTTGTGAGTGCCTCATCTTGTGTCTTGTATCTGTCCACTCTATCATGCGGTAGTAGGGTCTCCATATCACATCTATGCATGGAATATGGTCTAGACATACTTGTTAGGAATAGTCCCAAGAGATAACTAAGAGGGGGGATCAATCAGTTATGTACAAGATTCAATTCTTTATCTAATTAAGTATATAATAAAATTAAGCATATACACAATAAGATAAAACTTAACACAACACCACAATTTTGGTTACAGGGAAACCCAAATAGGTAAAAATGCTGGTGGGAATTAGCACCCACTATAAACTGCACTAGAGTATAATGATCCTTGTTAGAAGATCTTACAACCCTATTAGGATTTGATCTTTACAATTTGATAAGTACAGTGACCTGGTCAAAGGTTGGACCCTATTAGGAGTCTTTTATAATTAACCTTGGTAAAGGTGACGACACAATGTCCAGGAGCACATTTCTCAAATGGTGAAGGATGCAACCTTCTGGATAATAGATACACACTATATCTAGATCTTGGTGGACTAGAATCTATACATTTTTTCTTGATGAGTTCTAATGAATAGCATATACTCTTTTCTTCTTCATATAGATCTTCAACTAATGACTGTCTCAGTACATTCGCATCTTCTCCTCTACTCTTACAATCACAACCACACTTAGCAATCTCAATAGACTAGCTATAAGTATCTTTCTCCAAATGATATAATCAAGTCATCCTGTTAGGACTTCCTTGAAATAATAATAGAGAAACAATATAACTCTCTAATAACATCTCTAATAGTTATACTAAGAACACAACATAAAATAGGTTTCCTCAACTCAATATGAGTAGACGCATCGCTTCACACAATCAACTCCACTAAATTTACTAAAACTTTCTTCTCATGCTAAAATATGTTATGCAATCTTAACCAAACATTCTTAACTCATCACCAAACATGAAACCAAGCACAAATATCAAAATGATAGGTGCAACTACTAAAACAATATAAACACTTTCAGCTTCATCAAATAAACTCAGGAAACTCTAACTGACAAATAGAAACAACATAACTCAACTTCACCTACACCACTAACTCTGTGTCCATGAACATAGAATCACTAACATTTCTACAACACAAATATAAATGCACAAGGATCCATCATAACCATACTAAAAATAACATATAAAACTCTTCCCTTAACACTATCTGAAATACTACTGATATAAACAACTACACAACTGTCTACACTCAGAATCAACCTCTTCTTCTATGATAACATGCTAATAATGTATCTAAGAAACATATGCTCAAGACTCTCTCCATAAGACTTTAATTCATGCTACTTACCATATTATATCATCAATGACAAATATACAGTCAACACTGGCTTGCTGGAAAATATCCAACAATCTCCCCCTTTGGCATTAATGGCTACATATGGAATTAAAAACACCACAAATCCAAATGTACAATTATTTTATAACATTCTACATTTCCTCAACAAAAATCCCCGAAGGATGAATCCTCCATCTACTGTTGAATGCTCTAAATATCAACTTCTACATCTTCTTACTAATACATACTCCCCCTAACTATTTTTTTTTTCATGGCCTATATACTCACTCCCCCTTTGACATCAATGGAAGAGGGTGCCAAAAAAAATAAGCACTGATACTACTCCTAAAGTAGAGTAGTCAACCATTCATCAGTCACTAAGGACTGATGCACTACTACAAACTCTAATTAGATCCAGGGAAGGGAATTACTCATAACTTCTTCCTAAGATACTCAAGTGTATCCTTCGGTAAAGGCTTTGTGAATATGTCTGCTAGCTATTCTTTTGTGCTCACATAATCCAATTTTACTTCTTTCTTTACAACTTTCTCTCTTCAGAAGTGATATTTTATCTCAATGTGTTTTGTCTTTGCATGCATCATAGGGTTCTTTGACATATTTATAGTACTAGTGTTGTCACAATGAATAATAATAGGGTAGTCAATCTAGATTCCAAAATCCTTTATCATTTTCTTGATCCACACAATTGTAGAATAATTTAATGTTGCTGCTACATAATTTGCTTCTACTATGGAATAATAAATATAGTTATTCTTATTGCTTGTCCAAGTAACTAGTCTATCTCCAAGAAATACTTCTCCTCTTGAGGTACTCTTTCTATCATCCACACAACCTACCCAATCTACATCTGTATACACATGAAGTTCTACATTCTCAAAATTGGGATACCATAAACCATAGTCTATAGTTCTTTTCAAATATCTGAATATCCTCTTTACTGCCATAAGATGACTTTGTTTAGGTTCTACTGAAAATCTTCCAACAATACCAACTGCATTAGATATATCTGGTCTAGATTGAGTAAGATATATGAGTTTACCAATCATAGACTTATATAGGGTTATGTCTATTGCTATAGAATCATCTTCTTTTGAATTTTTTCTTCCTATTATCATAGGGGTACTTATTGGCTTGCAATCATCCATCTTGAACTTATTCAATATTTCTTTCACATACTTAGATTGATTAATGAAAATACCTTTGTCTATCTACTGCACATTTAGTCCCAAAAAGTACTTGATAGGTTTAATCATGCTCATTTCAAATTCACTCTACATCTCTTTAGCAAATTCTACACTAAGCTTGTCATTACCACCAAAAATAATGTCATCAACAAAAATAGAAACTAGTAATAATCCTTCAAGTGTCTCTCTTATGAATAAGTTACAATCTGTTGATCCTTTCTTGAATCCAATCTAGTCAATCATACCATGCTCTAGGGGATTTATTAAGTCCATAAAGGGCTTTCTTCAATTTGCATACCATATCTAGTTTGTCTGATAAAGTAAATCCTTCAGGTTGCTCTATGTAGGCTTCTTCCTTCAACTCTCCATTTAGGAATGCTGACTTGAAATCTGTCTGATATACTTTAAAGTCTTTGAATGTTGCATAGGATAGAAATAATTTTATGGCTTCTAATCTGCTTACATGGGCAAATGTATCTAAATAATCAATTTCATCTCTCTGCACATATTCTTTATATACTAGTCTTGCTTTGTTCCTTACTACTATACCATCTTCATTCATCTTATTTCTGAATGTCCACTTGGTCCCAATCACATTATTATCACTAGGTCTAGGGAAAAATTCCCATGTATCATTCTTAATTATCTGATCTAGCTTTTCTTTCATTGCTTCATGCCAATCTAAATCATTACATGGATCTTCAACACTTAAAGGTTCAATTTGTGAAAGTAAACATACCGCTTCATCAACTATTGAACTTTTTTCCTTTGATCTTGTCATGACTTTTTTATTCTGATCTCCAATGATATATTCTTTTGAATGGTATCTTGATGTGAATTTTATAACATTAGGCGTGACTCTCTCATCTGTCTTCTATGATTCTTTTTCACTTGTTTCAGGATCATTGAATAATACATCAATGCTGTCAAACATTTCTTCAAAAACTATTTTTCTAATAATAGGACTAGGTTCTTCTTCAATCATAGGTGCATAATCATGATATCTCTCTTGAATCATAAACTTTTCATCAATCTTTACATGAGAACTTTCAATGATCTTCTTCAATCTTAAGTTAAAACATCTATAAGCTTTGCTTTTAATAGAGTAACCAAGAAAAATACCTTCATCGCTTCTTGCATCAAACTTGCCAATAGCGTCATCTCTATTGATGTAGCACTTGCTTCCAAATATTCTGAAGTATTTTACTATAGGTAAATTCCCAAACCATAGCTCAGAAGGTGTCTTATTTGCACCCAACCTTAATTGAATTATATTGATAGTATAGACTGCAGTATTCAATGCATCTCTCCAATAGGTGTGTGCAACTTTTTCTTCAATCATGATGGTGCGCATTGTGTCAAGTATGATCCTATTTCTTCTCTCTGCAATTCCATTCTAATGAGGGATTCTAGGTGCACTTAGTTGTCTCTTTATCCCATGTTCTTCACAATACTCATAAAATCTGTTAGAGGTGAATTCTCATCCTCTATCTGATCTTAGACATTTTATCTTTAATCTAGACTCATTTTCAACTTTAGCTTTGAATATCTTGAACTTCTCAAATTCTTCAAATTTATCTTTTAAGAATGCAACCCACATCATTCTATAATAATCATCAACTAACAAAATAAAGTACTTTTCACCATAGTATGATCTTGTTTGAGTTGGTCCACATAAGTCTGTATGCACTAGATCCAATTTGTTCTATGTCAAATTATGCTTTCTTCTAAATGAATTCCTCACATGTTTTCCCATCACACATTGCCTACATATTGTATCAACTAGTGTTTCAATGCTAGGAAGGTCCCTAACTACCTTTACATTGCTTATCTTAACTATATTGTTAAAATTGATGTGACATAATCTTTTGTGCCATAACCAATTGTGATCTATTTTAGCAACAAAATAACTTCCTTCTAAATTGAGCTGAAAAACATTACCTTTTGTCTTTGAACCTAATACAATCATTACTCATTCTTTATTATTAATGATGCACTTATTGTCTTTCAATTACAACTGATATCCTTTGTCAAGAAACTATCCAACACTTAGTAGGTTATGTTGCAAACCATCAACATATAGAACATCATCAATATTATTCTTTCCATCCAAGGTGATAGCTCGTCTACCTATGATAGGTTTAGGAGTGTTGTCTCCAAATCTAAACATGTTGCCTTTGTACTTATCCAAATGTACAAATCTATCTTTTTCGAATGTAATTGTTACCCAAAATTCCCTATTCTATGCATTTTTGGTCACAGGTCAAGCTAAAGCTTCATTTTAAGTCAAGAAGACAGTCCCAACACAAAGCATCCAAATAGTTGGCAGTCACCTGAACCCATTTTTTGGGAAGGAGGCTATAGATTTTCCGATTGTTCTCTTGAACTATGAACTTCCTGATGAAGAAAAGTTAGAGGTATTACAACAAGAAACTCACAAGGTTCAAATCCCAAGTTTCTTGCCTGAGCCCATGCATGACCCTATCCCAGAATTCCAACCACCTCATTTTCCCCCTATAAAGGATGCACCTAAAATTTTTCACTTCATAAGTGACAGTGAGCCATCCTCGCAGCAAACAAAGCCCTATGAACCAATTCCTAAAGAGCCCCCTACACCTCATAACATTTTAGGCCACTAGGAAGAAGATGATTTTTGTCTTTTAGGTGTACTTTTTCATGATGATCATGAGGAATAGATAGGGTTATTACATCAAGATGGATCAGAGTAGTCAAATAAGGATAGGAAAGAAAATGAAGAAGGTGAGAGCCCAACTGATCTATTTGGGGAGATGCCTTTTTATATTGACCAAGATGAGGTAGTAAAAAATTTACTAGTTGAGCTCACTGATTGTGATAAGAAAGATGATATAAGTGCTACTAGCTTAGAGCAACAAGATGATTTTGATTTGATAATTGATGCTTTCTGCTCAACTCTTGTTGATATTCCACATCTTCCTGAAAAGGATATTGGTTTGTGTGTTCTTAGGGAGGAGTTTGTGTTTTAGGGGGTTAATTATGTCCCAACTACAGAAGAGTAAAATATATGGCAGATTGTCATGGAGGAACAAATTCTTGATCTTCCTACCAAAGACATTCATAAGGTGCATACTGAACAACAAGAAGGGCTTGGTTCCATGCTCTCAAGAGGGTGTCCTATCAAATATCTAGCTCATGTAGGGTCAAGAAAAGATTCAATGAAGGGTTATGTCAAAGGTCCATTCCTTGAGGACCAAGAGCATGTTCAACCTAATCAAATTCCTTGGAAGGATAGCACCTATGGACTGATCAAGGTTGGATGTCTAGACTACCAATTTCAAAAGCTGATATGCTAGGTAGTTCAGTATGTTTTTGTTTTCCACTTTCTCCTTGTTGGCATCAAATGTGAAAGGTTTAAAACTCTAAGGAGGATGGGGAATTATTTCAATTTACCAATAAATGGTTTTGTTTGACCATTATTTTTGTAATAGGTTAGTTTTCCTACTTTTAGGGTTAGTTTCCTACTTTTCAAGAAGTGCCTGTGCACAGGTTTGTCCTTTTGGTTCCAGTTCTATCCTTCTATCAAAATTTTGTGTTCCTGAGAAGAGACCCCATGGCCAATGGATTGCTACAAGGCCACTGATCAATGTCTAGCAGGCTGACATCCAGCAGAAATCACCAAAATGTTACCCAAAATTCCCTATTCTATACATTTTTGGTCACAGGTCAAGCTAAAGCTTCATTTTACCCTGTTGAAAACCCTCAGAAATGTTTATGAGCTTCTGCCTTGTCATCTATTCTCTACAAATGTTTTAAGCCCTCTGGCATGCAAGTATTTTTTGAAAATCTAGTCGTTGCTGCAAAAACCCCTAAAAACCCCTAGGTCTTGTTCTATTTTTCCATTACCTTTTCGGACCACTTAAAATTCTAAAATGCATGTTGTAAAAAATTGACCACCTTCATGTTATACCTCTAGGTCATCGGGCGGGGTCCCTTTGAATATTTCCTACAAAGGCCTAAGTTCTCTGGCAAATATTTCCTAAGTTTACCCCTTTAAAACTTGTGGTTGTCGCATGTTCACAAGGAATCTTTTGAGCCCTTGTGACCATGTAACAGGATGACACCTATCTTGGCGGGCCCATTATTCATCTTCAAAGGTTAACACTCAGTAAGATCTTGTGGCTGTCGGTACACTGCTAAGGAAAGTTGATGCCTTTTTAAGCTGGTGGTATAACGACAACTGTCTAATGAAGGAAAAGAATTGTGGGTCCGTTGTTAGTTCTATCAGAGGTTCTTGTTCCTAATTGGTCAAAGGCGGTGATGTGGAGATAGGTCAGCAGGGGCCAAGTAGGCTACCTTTCCTTTCAATCCAACGTTGGTCGCATGATCGCAAGGGCCCAGAATATTTCTTGCGATCATGTGACAACCGTTGATCTTGCTTGTTGCCAGGGTTCTATCAGGTGGGTCCGTTGCTAGATATTGTTGAGGTGTAAGAATCCTGATTGTTTGAAGGATGGTGAGTTGGAAATTGTCAGTGGGGCTGAGGTGCAACAAGAAAATTTTGCATGTCCACTTGTCAAATTTTGTGATATGGCATTTTCTGATTGGCCAGTGGTTTGACCAAAGGATGTGTCAGGTGGGGTCAGCTTCCTAAGGTAGGTTAACATGCTGATGAATCTCGTGGTTGTCATTATACCACTGAAGGAATTTTCATGATATTTAAGGGCAGCGACATAGCGATAATCATCCAATGTAGGGTCCAGGTTTGTTTGATTTCTAAGGTGTCAGTCTTGTCTGACATGCTCATTTTCTATTGCTTGTTGCAGATGACGTGGTTTTTGACCTTCCAAGGGGCCCGTGACTATTGTAAGATCAATGTGAACCACCCAATCTATCGAGAAATTAAGGGATTGATAGTGGCATTTTCAACCTGAGTCGGTAGATGTTATTCTTCAAATTTAAATCTTTTTGCAAGGGTTTTGCCAGCGTTTGTTCTAGTAGGTCATGTCAGACTTAAATTATGCAGGATAGTTGTAGTTGAATGGAAGATGATAGAGGTCTGGGTGGCCATAGTGGGGTACCATGTTGGTGTCCTGCACTGATGATGCATTAAAAGGGTTGGCACCACCTGTGGCCATATATAATTTTAAATTCAAATATCTGCAAGGATCAGTTTTCGAGCATTCATGATGAGGCTGACTTACAAAGATAAGTTCATGGCGGTGGCATGAGGTTTTTTAACTTGTAGAGAAGTATGTCTGATCAGCCAAGATATTTGAGAGAAACATTTATGATTAGAAGTGACTCAATTAGGGTTTGATTATTATATGCAAATATATGTAACCCTAGTTAGGTTTTTCTCCTGCTTGCTTAGAAGAGATGTATATATTTGTTTTTTTGGAGCTTTTAGAGCTCAGAGTTTACTTTTCTATAAAAAAGAAATGTTCCCTTTCTCAGGAGTTATCTGAGGCATCCTTTCTTCCATCTAGCTTCTACAACCTGTAATCTTTCATTGATGCTTAGATATTGCAAAGGTATTTTGTGGCATTCTTTCTATCCTTGTGCTTTCTTGTCTAAGTTTTCTCTTATTGAATATGATTTATTGGCTTTATTAGAAAAATCTTAGAGTTCCAAGGCCCTTCTTTCTTTCAGCTTATATGTGCACTATTGTGTTTGATCTGTTTGGAGTGAGTTTGTCAGTATATTTCAGCCCCTTGTCATTCTGTCTCATTCCTGTGCCCTTTTGCTGAAAAGAACATCTGCTTGCAGGTCACAGTTTGTGTCTCTTGTCTAGACCCCTTTATGAAATACTTATGCAAGCATATTTAGGAAGATTGTGCTCTATTAGATCTAAGAGTTTTCATGCTAATTTGCTTAGTGTATTATGTTCATTTTCATTTCGGTGTATCACCTAGTACAATAGTTTTCTTTCAAGATATTTCCCTTTCAGCATTCGTTCTATCCTTTTCCCTAAAAGTTTTACTTTTCATGTCTTGAAGCAAATTAAGGTGATTATCCAAGAGGAACCAACCTAGAACCTAGAGGTCTCATCTTAGTTAGCATAGGTCCCACAACCTAGAGATGATTCCCATGTTATACTAAGTTATCAAGCCAAGAGAGCTTGAAACAAAGGTGCAAACTTAGTGTATAACAATTTTGGCACACCCAGTGGGACCACAAAAGAAGTTCATTGTTTGAAAGATTATGCTATCTCTGATATACTGATTGCATAATATAGACCTTAGAGAGGTTAATATTCAACTATATTTGGTGACTCCATTGGTGTTATGAACAAGCAGACCCAGTTTTTGATAGAGCTTATGAGGAAAATAGACCCTTATTGTGGCAAGACCATTTACATTTGCATGCTTTAATCTGGGTAGTCCATTGAATTTTTCCCAACACCATGATGTGTCCTTGGTAGCACTAAAAAGTGTACCTTCTTTCATAGGTGAAGACCAAACGATAGCTTTTGAACACATAAGAGATGTGTCTACTATCTGTAGCATACACAACATCACAGAGGAAGATGTGGCCACCAAATTATTAGCAGCCTCTCTAAAAGGTAAGGCCCTTGAATGGTTTAGAAATCTAGCAGTTGGCTCCATTACTTCATGGGATAGACTTGGAGAGCTCCTTAACAAATATTTTGAGGATGAATTAGTCTCTTTGTCTCTAGTAGAGCAACTCCAAATTATCAAGAGAGGTCCTCAAGAACAGATGATAGATTTTAATGGCAGATTCCTCAAGACATGGAATAGGATCCCAGTTAATATAAGGCCTTCAGTAGATTGTGCTTTCCTTTATTTTTTGAGAAGCCTAACTAGTGATATATCTGTCATGATTCAGTCTTTGGGAGGCACTTCATTACCTCAGACTTTTGACCTAGTTGTCAAGGAAGAAAATTGTCTAATTCAAGCTGGTATGATAACCCCAAGGCCACTCATGCCTATCTCTCCCAGTCTTTAGCCCACTACACTTCTACAAATTCCTCCATTTAATCCCATGCCTACATTAATAGAACCTTAGGCTAGCTCTATCTATGGGGAATCCAAGGTTGATCCTTCTCAAGAGCTACTCAAATTAAAACGTAGTCAGCAAGAAATGAGAAGAGATCAACAAGCAACAAACCAAGAGATGATGAGCGTGCTATAGGCTCTAACCAAAGATTTGATCACTATAAAAGGGAAAAATCAAGAGGTTAGACCACCTTATCAATAGCAAGGCCAAGGCCCTAGCCAGTAATACCAAGCTTAAGAGAAACCATACTAGTAGAATAGGCCATAGTATCAAGAAGGGTATCAAAGCAAAAGGGCAAAATCTATTGAAAAGGCCTTTCCATCCCTATAATCCAGTCAAGAAGACAGTCCCAACAAAAAGCATCCAAGTAGCTGGCAGTCACCTGAACCCATTTTTTGGGAAGGAGGCTACAAAATTTCTGATTGTTCTCTTGAACTATGAAATTCCTGATGAAGAAAAGTTAGAGGTATTACAATAAGAAACTCACAAGGTTCAAATCCCAAGTTTCTTTCCTGAGCCCATGCATGACCCTATCCTAGAATTCCAACCACCTCATTTTCCCCCTATAAAGGATGCACCTAAAATTTTTCACTTCCTAAGTGATAGTCAGCTAGCCTCGCAACAAACAAAGCCCTATGAACCAATTCCTAAAGAGCCTCTTACACCTCATAGCATTTTAGGTCACCAAGAAGAAGATGATTTTTGTCTTTTAGGTGTACTTTTTCATGATCATCTTGAGGAATAGGTAGGATTATTACATCAGGATGGATCAGAGCAGTCAGATAAGGATAGGAAAGAAAATGAAGAAGGTGAGAGCCCAACTGATTTATTTGGGGAGATGCCTTTTTACATTGACCAAGATGAGGTAGTAAAAAATTTACTAGTTGAGCTCACTGATTGTGATAAGAAAGATGATATAAGTGCTGCTAGCTTAGAGCAACAAGATGATTTTGATTTGATAATTGATACTTTCTGCTCAACTCTTGTTGATATTCCACATCTTCCTGAAAAGGATATTGGCTTGTGTGTTCTTAGAGAGGAGTTTGTGTTTCAGGAGGTTAATTATGTCCCAACTATAGAAGAGGAAAATATATGGCAGATTGTCATGGAGGGACAAATTCTTGATCTTCCTGCCAAAGACATTCATAAGGTGCATACTGAGCAACAAGAAGTGCCTAGTTCCATGCTCTCAAGAGGGTGTCCTATCAGATATCTAGCTCATGTAGGGTCAAGCAAAGATTCAATGAAGGGTTATGTCAAAGGTCCATTCCTTGAGGACCAGGAGCATGTTCAACCTGATCAGATTCCCTAGAAGGATAGCACCTATGGACTGATCAAGGTTAGATGTCTGGACTACCAGTTTCAAAAGTTGATATGCCAAGTAGTTCAGTATGTTTTTATTTTCCACTTTCTCCTTGTTGGCATCAAATGTGAAAGGTTTAAAACTCTAAGAAGGATGGGGAATTATTTCAATTTACCAATAAATGGTTTTGTTTGACCATTATTTTTATAATAGGTTAGTTTTCCTTCTTTTAGGGTTAGTTTCCTACTTTTCAAGAAGTGTCTGTGCACAAGTTTTTCCTTCTGGTTCTAGTTCTGTCCTTCTCTCAAAATTTTGTGTTCCTAAGAAGAGACCCCATGCCCAATGGATTGCTTCAAGGGCACTGATCAATGTCTAGCAGGCTGACATCCAGTAGAAATCACCAAAATGTTACCCAAAATTCCCTATTCTATACATTTTTGGTCACAGGTCAAGCTAAAGCTTCATTTTACCCTATTGAACACCCTCAAAAATGTTTATGAGCTTCTGCCTTGTCATTTGGTCTCTATAAATGTTTTAAGCCCTCTAGCCTGCAAGTATTTTTTGAAAATCTAGCCGTTGCTACAAAAAACCCTAGGTCCTCTTCTATTTTTCCATTACCTTTTCAGGCCACTTAAAATTCTAAAATGCATGTGCTAAAAAATTGACCACCTTCATGTTATACCTCTAGGTCGTCGGGCGGGGTCCCTTTTAATATTTCCTACAAAGGCCTAAGTTCTCTGACAAATATTTCCTAAGTTTACCCCTTTAAAACTTGTGGGTGTCGCATTTTCGCAAGGAATCTTTTGAGCCCTTGCGACCATGTGATAGGATAACACCTGTCTCGGTGGGTCCATTCTTCATCTTCAAAGGTTCATGCTCAGGAAGATCTTGTGGCTATCGCTACACCACTAAGGAAAGTTGATGCCTTTTTAGGCTGGCGGTATAACAACAACCGTCCGATGAAGGAAAAGAATTGTGGGTTCATTGTTAGTTCTGTCAAAGGTTCTCATTCCTGATTGGTCAAAGGTGATGATGTGGAGATAGGTTAGCAGGGGCCCAGCAGGCTGCCTTTGCTTTCAATCCAACAGCGGTCGCATGATCGCAAGGGCCCAGAATATTCCTTGCAATCATGCGACAACCGTTGATCTTGCTAGTTTCCAAGGTTCTGTCAGGTGGGTCCGTTGTCAAATATTGCTAAGGTGTAAGACTCCTGATTCATCGAAGGACTGTGAGTTGGAAATTGTCAGTGGGGCTGAGGTGCAGTAAGAAAATTTTGCATGTTTGCTTGCCAAATTTTATGACTTGGCATTTTCTAATTGGCCAGTGGTTTGACCAAAGGATGTGTCAGGTGGGGTTGGCTTCCTAAGGTAGGTTAAAATGTGGATAAATCTCACAGTTGTCATTATACTACTAAAGGAATTTTCATGATATTTAAGGGCAGTGGCATAGCGACAACTGTCCAATGCAGGGTCCAGGTTCATTTGACTTCTGAGGTGTCGGTCTTGTCTAACATGCTCATTTTCTATTGGTTGCTACTGATGACATGGTCTTTGACCTTCCAAGGGGCCCTCAACTATTGTAAGATCAATGTGAACTGCCTGATCTACCAAGAAATGAAGGGATCAATGGTGGAATTTTAAACCTAAGCCAGTAGATGTTATTCTTCAAATTTAAATCTTTCTGCAAGGGTTTTTGCCAGCATTTGTTCTAGCAAGTCGTGAGCGACAAAAGGGTAGCTCAGAGTTAAATTCTGTAGGATAGTTGCAGTTGAATGGAAGATGATAGAGGTCTGGGTGGCCATAGTGGGGTAACATGTCAGTGTTCTACGCTGATGATGCATTAAAAGGGTTGGTACCACCTGTGGACATATATAATTTTAAATTGAAATATCTACAAGGATCATTTTTTGAGCATTCATGATGAGGCCGACTTGCAGAGATAAGTTCATGGTGGTGGCGTGAGGTTTTTTAACTTGTAGAGAAGTATGTCTAAGTAGCCAAGATATTTGAGAGAAATATTTATGATCAGAAGTGACCCAATTAGGGTTTGATTATTATATGTAAATATATGTAACCCTAATTAGGTTTTTCTCTTGCTTGCTTAGAAGAGATGTATATATTTGTTTTTTTTGGAGCTTTTAGAGCTCAGAGTTTACTTTTTGTAAAAAAGAAAGGTTCCCTTTCTCAGGATTTATCTAAGGCATCCTTTCTTCCCTCTAGCTTCTACAACTTGTAATCTTTCATTGATGCTTAGATATTGCAAAGGTATTTTGTGGCATTCTTTTTGTGCTTGTGCTTTCTTGTCTAAGTTTTCTCTTATTGAATATGATATATTGGCTTTATTAGAAAAATCTTAGAGTTCCAGGGCCCTTCTTTCTTTCAACTTATATGTGCACTATTGTGTTTGATCTGATTGGAGTGAGTTTGTGGGTATATTTTAGCCCCTTGTCATTCTGTCTCATTCCTGTGCCCTTTTGCTGAAAAGAACATCTGCTTGCATGTCACAGTTTGTGTCTCTTGTCTAGACCCCTCTATGAAATACTTATGCAAGCCTGTTTAGGAAGATTGTGCTCTATTAGATCTGAGAGTTTTCATGCTAATTTGGTCAGCGTATTATGTTCATTTTCATTTTGGTGTATCACCTAGTAGGATAGTTTGCTTTCAAGTTATTTCCCTTTTAGCATTCCTTCTATCCCTTTCCCTCAAAGTTTTACTTTTCATGTCTAGAAGAAAATTAAGTTGATTATCCAAGAGGAACTAGCCTAGAACCTGGAGGTCTCATCTCAGTTAGCATAGGTCCCACAACCTAGAGATGATTCCCATGTTATACAAAGTTATCAAGACCAAGAGAGCTTGAAACAAAGGCACAAACTTAGTGTATAATAGTAATGTGATGTGAACAACCACTGTCGATGATCTAGTCTATTCTAATGTCTTCTTGTGAAATTAATGCTAACTCTTGTGCTTTCTTTTCATCTTCAATATCCATTTCATGAAAACATTTCTCCATATCTTCAATATAAATGAATCCAATTTCATCTTCTACTTAATCTTCATCTAGTACTCCATCTCCAACATAGTAACATTCTTTTGTATACTTAGGCTTGAATTAGTTTTGAACTTCTTCACTCTTGTAGGACACTTGGATACAAAGTGACCAATCTTGTTACATGAAAATAATTTGAATGGTAACTGACCTTCATATTTTCCTTTTCCTTTTCTTTCTTTCTTAGCAATGAAATCATCTAGTTCTCTATCCTCATCATCATCATCAAAGTTACTAGAAGTGTTCTAGGATTTCTTACCATGGACTGAAGCTTTAAAACCTATCTTACTTTTAGGTTCTGTCTTCAAACTTGTTATATTGAATGCTAAAATCTTGCTGATTATGGTCTCTCTTCTGAACTCTTTTGAAAACTGCATAGTCTCATCTAGGATGTTTATCTTTCTCTCATATTCTGTTGTCAAAGTATTCATCAACTTATCCATTATGTCTTCTTCTAAAATTTCTCCACCATTATTTCTAATTCCTACAACTGCTTCATTAATTCTTTGATTGTAGGCTCTGATGTTCTCTTGAGGTAGCATCTCCAATGTATTGTACTTTTTATTCCATGTATTTTTGCATGCATTCTTGGCTTGGATGTCTCCTTCAAACATGTCTTCTAGATACTTCCATATCTTGTAGGCTTATCTACTTTCTCGATCTCTGAAAACTCACTATCAAACAAGGTGTTGATAAGGGCTTCTTTGGCAATAGCATTTTGAGTGAACATCTCCTTTTACTTAAGAGTTGCATCTTCCTTTGCAAGATCTCATAAAGATGGAATCTGAACTTCTTTAGTAGCTACTTCAAAAATCTAAAAAGCAATGCACTACAAATGTGTTGTCATTTTGTTCATCCAGTCTAGATAATTCTCTCCACCAAACTTAGGACTTTCTTTTCTAAAGAATGCCATCTGATCAACCTCAAGCTATCAAACTTTCTCTCCAAGGCACTTGGCTCTGATACCAATTGTTAGGAATATTTCCAAGAGATAATTGAGAGGGGGGGGCTGAATCAATTATCTACAAGATTTAATTCTTTATTAAATTAAGTATAGAAGAACATTAAGCATATATACAATAAGATAACACTTAACAAAACACCATAATTTTTGTTACGAGGAAACCCAAATAGGTAAAAACCTTAGTGGGAATTAGCACCCACTATAAAATGCTCTAGAGTATAATGATCCATGTCAGAAGATCTTACAACCATGTTAGTAATTGATCTTTAAAATGAAAGAAGTACAATGACTTGGTCAAAGGTCAAACCCTATTAGGAGTCTTTTATAATCAACCTTGTTGAAGGTGAGGACACACTGTCCGAGAGCACACTACTCAAATGGTGAAGGCTGCAACCTTCTGCATAACAGATATACACTATATCTAGATCTTGGTGAACTAGAATGTAGACCTGTTGTCTTGATTAGCTCCAATGAATAGCATATAATCTTTTCTTCTTCCCATAGATCTTCAACTGATGACTGTCTCAATACATTCGCATCTTTTTCTCTGCTCTTACAATCATAGCCACACTTAGCAATCTCAACTGACTGGCTATAAGTATCTTTCTCCAAATGATATAATCAAGTCAACCCATTAGAAATTCATTGAAATCATAATAGAGAAACAATATAACTCTCCAATAACATCTCTAATGTCTATACTAAATGCAACACAAAATAGGACCACACAACTCAATATGAATATACGCATCGCTCACATAGTCAGCTCCATCAAATTAACTAAAAATTTCTTCTCATGTTGAAATACATTATGCGCTCTTAACCAAACATTCTTAACTCATCACCAAACATGAAACCAAACATGCATATCAAAATAATAGGTGCAACTACTAAAACAATATAAGCACTATCAGCTCCATCAGATAAACTCTGGAAATTGTAACTGACAAATAGAAACAACATAACTCAACTTCAACTGGACCACTGACTCTACGTCCATGAACATAGAATCACTAACATTTCTAAAACATAAATATAAATGTGCAAGTCTCTATCATAACCATACTAAAAATCACATACAAAACTCTTCCTATAACACTGTTAGGAACACTACTAATACAAACAACTACACAACTGTCTGCACTCAGAATCAACCTTTGTGTCTATGATATCATGCTAATAAAATATATAAGAAAAATATGCTCATGTCTCTCTCCATAAGAATTCAATGCATGCTACTTACCATATGTTGTCATCAATAACAAATATACAATCAACACTAGCTTGCTGGAAAATCTCCAACAATACCCTCCATTAGAGGATATCTCTGTACTGCCAGACATCTCTCTGTGGATATGTGAATCCTCTCAATGTGCTAGAATCTACCATCACATGAACACCCAGTGGTCATGTACATGTGAAGTGCTCAAACAACCAGATCTATAAAAGTGTTCATACCATGAGTCTCTCTCTCTGATATCTCAATAACTGACATAGCTTGTGGTATGAGTGGGATAGGATGTTGCAACCCCATGAGAAGATAATCTTATCACTCTCCATCCTACATACAACATGGGTGAAAGGTGCTAAAAAAAATATACCCTTTGTGGTGGGTACCACAACCAAGGACAGTATACATAGCATCACTCTCTGTACCAAAGGTGTAGGGCCTGCTAGTATGGATGATAAGGTGATCTGATCTACTTGGGTTCACATATATGGAACCCATCCCAAGAAATACTCTACATCTACTAGGACATCCTTAGAACCTCACTATGCTCTTGGTCTATCAGGCTCACCTTGAACCATAAGTTGCAATATTCTATAGACATCCTCTAGTATCACAGTGATCTCACCTAAAGGAAGATGAAAGGAGCATTTATCCTTATTCCACCTCTCTATAAGATTCGATAACATGGCTCAATAAAGTTTGATCTATGGTAGGACTATTACCCGGTACATTCCTACATCTCTCAATAACTACATCTCATCCTCACTTAGTTTGGACAACTTCTCTTTGATGACCACTGGTAACCCTCCAAAGGGATGCTCTCGGAGATGAACCAGGTCCTCTAAGCACAAACAAACATGATATCAGCATTCTAGACCAATAAATATATAAATACAACTTGAATAGGTTAAGGTCAACCTCGGTTAGGTTAAGGTTGACCTTCCTGGGTCAAGTCCGACCTTCCTAGGTCACGGTTAACCTTTTTGGGTCAAGGTCGACCTCAGTCCAAAAAAGGTGAAGACCTTCCACTTCATGTCAACATTTTTGGGTCAAGGTTGACATAACTAGGTCATGGTCAACCTTTCCTACAAAAAGAAAGAATTTGTGAAGTACAGAAATCAATAACAACAAAATCACCTCGGGAAGCAGTCGTCTGGTAGCTAGGCACTATCTCAAGAGCTCCATGTGTGTTTCTCGAATTTCTTCTTTGCTTGGCATTTTTCTTTCTCTCTTCAAATCTAAAAATGGTAAGAATGAGTAAGTATGAGTTCTTTTTACTTATTTATAGTCAAAATTAGGGTTTTATTAGGGTTTTTCTTAGGCTTTACTCCTGATAAATTTGAATTTTCCTTCATATGTATTTAGATAGACATTCAGTCTTTTCATCATAGCTTGAGTTTGGTAACTCTATTTTTAGTGTCATCAGTGGTATTGGAATCATGATTCAGATAAATAACCCCTTGACTCAGTTTAGGAAGCATGGGAATCATTCTAATTGGTTTAGGAAAATACTTTCTCAACAAATTACATATCCAATGTGTAAAGTCATTCTTATCACCCTATTTCACTATTCAGAAGTAGAAAACCAAAATAGGGGTGGCATAAGGGGATTTACACACTTCTCAATTTCATTCTAGTAAGTCTTAGGTGATTTAAAAATTTTCATTAACCTTGTGTGTTTCAATTACTAACATTTTTCTATAGGATCTCTACATTGAGGACTTGGTTATATCCTTTTTATTTACTATGATGTTTTCTTACTTTAGCTTGCATATTCACGTAGTGTCATATCATATCTAAAGTGGGGGATAAATGTATCATCTTAAAATGGAATCACTTCCATCTTGGTAGGTTTATCACCCTCATTTAGTGCATTTATCATGATAGATTTTCATTTAGGATGCATTTGCACTTTATTCCTTCATTCTAGGTGAAATTAGGGTTAGGATCATGAGGATTTTCCTTGATTTCCCTTCTCTTTGGCTCTATTTTATAGGTAGGATCTAGGTATAGGTCCTCCTAGTATTCACCACATTCATTCTAGGTCTTTGTGCCCTTTTCTAGCACTCTATCTTGTTTTCTCACCATATCCAAGTCTCTCGCCTACCCCGGGACCTCCTGTTCTCAAAGGTGACTGAGCTTGGACCTTTGGCTCAGGGTCAAGGTCGACCCTGACCTAGGTCAAGGTCAAGGTCAACCCTAACCTAGGTCAATGTTGAGGTTGACCTTGACCCTTTTCATGTTTTAGTCCCCCTTTTCAAATTATGGTCCCAGTGAACCCTGAAATCAATGTCGGGCCTTCGGATCTGAATGTGGAAGGGTTTTAATTCAAAATTCATTTAATTATTTTCCCTCCTTAGTTGGTTATTGTGATTGGACCATAATTTGAGGTGAAATTTTAATTATGGGCCCTTACATTACCCAAGGAGCCTCACCTTGAAATCTCTATATAAGCACTCACTTTTGCCTTCATTAACACCAAGTATCCATCAAGTGGACACATAATCAATTGAAGTAAGCAAGTGATGGTGAAGTGATGATGCAATATTGCAAGAGGATGATATAGAAGATCAAGAACTTTTTGACATCAAGCATTTTTGGATAAACCATTGTGGACATTCCTTTGGACCAAGAAAGATCTTGTCTTCCTTGATCTACCATTCAAGAATTCAAAGATACAATCATGGGGTAGAAATTATGGATTGTGAGTTTAATAGGATTACTTTAGCCTTGGGGGCTTGGTATGATTTCTTTATCATATTCAAATCTATGCATTACTTTCTCATATCAATTCATGCTAGGGTTTTTAATCTAGAGGATTAGATCTTGGCATTCCACATTCAATACACACACATATTCTATTACATTTGGCTATTCGTAGAGGTGGAGATCACCAAAATAGGGGTTTGACTAAGGAAAAACCCTATATAGACACCCCAAAACACCATTTTCAGATATCTACAGTCATTTTTTTGGGAGTTACAGAGTAGATCTAAGTACCCTTTTCAAAAAACTTTTGGGATCCACGAACAGATTTTTCATCATAATAGTGTATGTGAAGGTCGACTTTCAGGGGTAAGATTGTGCCCCGGGGTAAGATCTTACCCTTGTTCTAGGTCAAGATCGACCTTTCTTAGAAAGGTAGAAGATTTCTAGGTTTTATTTCTTCTATGTTTCCAGGCCATATCTCATTGTAGAATTTCTTGAAACTAAATACAGGCACCAAAAAATAGGTATTTCCAAATCAGCTTTATTATGAGGTATGTATTTCATCTTGTTTAATTTCAATATTCCTTACTCACATTTTCATATCTATATTCTATATCATATCAATTTACATGTATGGTGGAGAATGTTGCTTTAGGGATTCTATTAGGTGCATTGTTAAAACCCCTTTCCTATTCCATCACATTTTCCAACCTTACAAGTTCAACACTTATGAGGAAGAAAAAAAAAGAATAAAAATGGATTTGGTCAGAGTGAAAATTGGTAGGAAGACAAAGAAAATAATAGGTACACTGGAAAAAAAATTTGGAGAATAAGTAGAGAGGTCAGTTGAAAAGGAAACCGAGGAGAAGATAGCAGTTGGTAACAGTAAGGATGAGTAAGAGACTGAGTTAGATAAGGAGGTACATGTAGACCCAGTAGAGGAAATGAAAGGTAAGAGAAAATAGGAAGAGACTCCTACATGGGCAAGGACAAGGTCCTCTATAGGTATTTCCCCAACTCTGAAATGAGGAGTTGGAAAAATAACAAGGCCTACACTAACCAAGACCTATCAGAAAAAGAGAGGTACTCAAGCTTCTACTGAGGTACCCAAAAAGAGATTAAAGTTGATAATGAATAAGAATGATGTAGATTATGATAAATAGGATACTATTCATCTTAATGTAGTTGTAAATAAAACACAATCAATTGATGAGATTGCACAAGGCATAAAAGAAAAAGAAGGACTAGGTCATCCAAAGATACATAGATATGCAAAATTTAACTCACAAGATCAAGATAAGCTAGAAGAGGCAATGATTGGTATGATGATCAAATTCAAAAGATTTCCAGTTGAATTTTCTAATAGTATTCCAAAGGATTTATATGATTCAATCTCAGAAAGGTGGACTTATGCTTTGCACATCGAGAAAAAAATGTGAGAGAGATCATTGGTTTTGGTAATGCCAAATCTATCAGTCCAAGAGATTGAAGAAATGATGAAAGCATATGCAAAAAATTCTTAATGAAAGGAAGAGCACTGAATATTTTACAAGCTAAAATTCAATAATTTGATGAGGAAAGAAAAGACATATGGACTGAAATTCTTAAGTCCAAAGCTAAAGTAGAGAAAACTGCACTTGTAGTTATTACCGAGAAGAGTATCATAGGAAGAGTAAAAGGTGTACACACTGATGATGATGATGTTACAACACAAATTCTAGTTGAATATTTGATCCACATCTCACACACTAAGAAGCCAGAGGAAGATACTTATCCAGAGGATTTTTATCCTGCTAGACAAATCGAACAAGAAGATACTCCAAAGAAGTTATAGATAACCAGGGATGAAGATGTACTGATTGAAGATATCACTAAAGGATACCCCAATGATGAAGCTAACAAAGATAAAGATATCATTTCTGATACCAAAGATAAAGAAGAAGATCAAACCACCAAGGTAGCTAGAGAAAAATATAGAGTAACTTACCGATTTTGGTTCAAGCCAATGATATTGCTACCAAGGAGTAAACTAAGGTAATACCACCTAAGAAACCAATGGATACAATAGAAGAAAAGGGTGAATAAGGAGAAAAAGAGACTACAAATGTAGAGCAAGATGTCAAAGAAACTAAAGATGAAAACAAAGTAGATGATTCTACTACTGGCACAAGGACAAAAGCGTTAGGACCTCACACTAAGGGAATTACAAAGGGGAAAGATAAAGAATAAAGTGTCTCAACCGAGTAACAAAAGATAAATATAGAGAAAAAGGACCTCTAGTTCCTTATGGTCAATCCCCAACCTCAAGAAAATAGGAAAAGAAGAAGAAACATGGAAAAGGTCTAGTCACACTTGATGAATTAATAGAGATACCTTCATGTGACCCTATAAATTTGAACCCTAAAGATCTAAGGAGGTATGGAGAACTCTACACCAGAAAAGTGGCTTAGGAGAAGCTAAGGAAAGAAAGAAAACATAAATAGGTGCTAGAGAATGTCAAATAATTATAGATGCAAGTTGTACCTAATGTCAATGTTGATTATTTTATTCCCAGCAATGGCCAACTTGTAGTCCTTACCAAGAATATCAACTCTCCTACGACTGATGCGGAGAGAAAGATTGAAGAGAGAGATTAAACAAAGATACAATAGAAGATCACCAAGAAGATCATCCAAGTAGTAGAAATTCACAAGGTGAATTTATCTGACTTTTCATGATAAATTACTTTACTACAGAGGTACATGAAAAATTGAAGAATCTAGATGAAGATCGGCAGAATAGTATTGAAATCTTGATCATAGAACCCCATGCATTCAAACTACATTATGAAATGGTCAAACATATACAAGGGTTAAGAAATGAATTGAGAAGAGAAGAAGATAAGATAAAGGATCAAACAACTAAGCTACATGCTAAGTTATTAACACACATTCAGGTGATACAACATGTAAAGAAAGTAAAGGAATTAGTTGCCTCTCCTACTTTATCTATGGTACATCATATTTTTGATATGCATGCCCAAGTAGGTCTCTAGAAGATTACACTTGAGAGTTTGAAAGGGGAATGGAAAAACCTCTTGACCAACCTTAAGAAAACCCATCAACACATTTTTGACAAGTTGTAATTATAAAGCTTTAGAATTATTATCAAAAGAGGGGGGAAATGTGTATATAGTCTACACTTACCAAGGTATGTAGACAGGGGGAGTCTACAATTTTTTTTAAGTATACAAATTTTGAATTTTGGAGAAGATTTTGATTATGGCATACATATGTGTTTTTTTCACTAATGCCAAAGGGGGAGAATGTTACATTATGATTTTTTATTAGTGTCACACATATAGTCGATAAATGAAGAAAATAGACTAGTCAGTCAACACACTTATAGTAATTGAGTAGAGCATAGGGAAGAATGACAAGGTAACCGAGCATAGTCTTGACTGAGCACATACACCAGGTGAGATGATTATGGAGCACTGAGTATAGTTATAGCCTAGCATTCATATATACTGAGCATCAACATTTTACCGATACATGGATGTAGTATATACTAAGTAATATAGGAATGACATAGAAGTATGGAATGACACAAAATACAAGGAAAATAGTTTATACAGAGCTGGAAAATGGTTTACATAAATTGAGGCAAATATTTATTGAAGATGTAATAATTAAATGTTGATGATCCTTATGAAATATTAATTTAGGTTATTCATTTGGATCGTAGATCTAATGTTTTCTAGATGATTCCATAACCCTAATTAGGTCAAATCCTTATGATATATGAATTGTTAAGATGTCAGTTTTCTACATGATAACACATGACAAATAGCCACCTATAGGAGACATCTGAAGATCATACAGGGTTGTGAAGTGAAGCATGTATTTGGAATTGAATCAGTATCAAACCAGAGGATACTGAGTATTATTTGAAGGATAAATCTATCATAAGAGAGTGTTATTTGTTAAGGGCTAATTAGATCTAAAATTCAACAAATTAAATTGCTACATCTAGATCGATTTACTTTTACTTTCTAACAACTATGGCAGACTAAATCTCTTAACAGAGTAGACCTAAAAAGTCTTTTTAAAATCTCTTAACCAAGTGCACACTTAACAATGTTTCTTAAATCCTCTAACAAGGTAGATCTTAATAGGTCTCAATTGTTACTCCTAAAAGGGTAAGATCATCAGAAGTGATCAACATTATAAGCCTGAATAGGAAAAATTTATTATTGCAGTAGTGAAGATTTGTGGGTGTCATCCCCACCACAATTTTTACCTTCTAACAAGGGTTTTCATGATACCAAAATACATGTGTATTGTGTATGACCTTTCATGAATGCTTACATCTCATATTAGAAAGTATTTCTTATTTCAGTTATGTTAAGAATGAAAGGAAATGATAACATGATAGTTCATTAATGAAAGAGATCATCTTAAGGAAAAGGATCAAAAAAATTTAGGGTTACTAATTCACCCCTCCCCTCTTAGTTACTCACCTTTCCATAATCCCAATAGACTAGGAGCCTCAAAGGAACAGACTCACAAAACAAAAAAGTTGAAATTTTTTTAACGATAATCGATGGTAGCAATAGCATGAGCATAAAACTAAAACAAGATAATTCAATATTATTTTTTGGTTAATTTTGTTTTATAAAGTTATTAAAATATAGAAATATGGACTAAATGTATGTATGTTTTCTATATAAGGAGATAAGATGGAGTTTAATATTTAGTGTGTTGATTAAGTGGTTTGTTGATGTGTCCATTAACCTTCAAACTCATGTTCGACCATTGAAATAGTAAAATAAATTTACTAATTTAATAAATAATTAAGGAAAATATTTTCTAATTTATTCAAATTAAAATACTAATGAAATATATAAAACTATAATTACATATTACAAACAATATTGATATTAATTTAGAGATAAATTAAATATTAACAAAGTAAAAATTATTATAAAATTAAATATAAACATAATTAGATTTTTTTTAAAAAATATGAAAATTAAAATGTACTTCTAATACTTTTTAATTTTTCAATTGAAACTTACAAGTAAGATCACACTTTCAAAAAAATACTATAAAACTAAATTTAAAAGTGTAAAAAGTGAATATTAATGAATACTAATTAATAGTAATTTAGCTATTTCCAAAAAATAATTATAGTTATTAACAAATTAATATTAATATTAATTTACAACAAAATTCAATATCAACAAATTAAATTTTTTAATTTTATAATAATTTTTAATTTGTTAATATTTAATTTATCTCTAAATTAATATCAATATTGTTTATAATATATAATTATAGTTCTATATATTTTATTAGTATTTTAATTTGAATAAATCAGAAAATATTTTCCTTAATTATTTATTAAATTGGTAAATTTATTTTACTATTTCAATGGTCGAATGTGAGTTTGAAGGTTAGTGGAAGGATAAGAAGTGGATGGAGCGTGCGAGAGTGGGAGCAAGGGTGGGAGGTTTTTTGAATTTGGGAGAAGGCGAGAAACCTAGTTTGCAAGCACTGGGTATTTCAAAGGATGCTCATATTGATGGAGTTCAGGTGGATCAGGACACATAAGACTCAGCTACCAAGGAGGGGGCCCCACGTAACAAATAGAAAGATCCTAGAAAAGGGGACATGGGGGTGGAGGGGCTTTCCGACGTTCTTCCCCATCCAGTCTTAGGCATGGGGGCCCAGTCACATGATTAGGAAGGGAATTCCTTGAATTGTCAATGGTCAACATTATTTGGGGTTCAGCCCACAAGTAGGTCTTCTTTCCCAATAACAAAGGACCTATCTGATAAGGAAAAGGTTAAAAACACTATTGTGATACCTAGCAAACTGGTTGACCACAATATTGCTACCATGGCTCTCACACTGGTTGGAAAATTTGTTGGGTTGAGGCCTAATATCAGGAAACACCAAGGATCAGGATTCGACAAGCTCAATAATAGAGAAAAGCCTAAAGTCCCAAGAGGATCGAGGCTAACATCCAAAAAGTTTTGAATAAAAAGGATTCAAATGTGGTGAGATCATAAATGAATAGGAACCAAGAGGGAATCATAGAAAATAAAAATAATGGTTCTAGGGAGATCATCTAGCTTCAAAATGAAATTTTTTTGGAAAGGGAGGAGTTTCTTCCCCTGGATGGGACTGATAAGGTTCTAGAAGTCAATATCCTACAAGACATCTCAGGAGAGGATAGTGCTATGGAAGAGCTAAGATTAGCTTAAGGAGGGGACTTGTGCCCAGGGATGGCCCATATTTCCTTTGTTCTAGATTCCCTTGAACCTTCTTTGGTAGATGGGATATTTAGTCCTAAGCAGTACATGCATATAGGTGTTTCCTCATAGGAATCAAACTCTAATCATAGCATAGAGTCTGCGCCTTCTGGATAGGTTTTCAAGATGGAAGAATTGCTAAAAAAAGATTCCCTAGGGAAGTTTACAAGAATGGAAGAACTCTTTGTGAAATACAAAGAAGGGGGGAGGGAGAGTGGACTAAGGTTCAGAAGAAGAAGAAATCGAATAGTAGGGATCCTTCCCCGGTATCTCTAGCAGCAAACAAGAGAAGGAATAAAGATGATGTAGGAGATAAATCAAAAACTCCTAGGACAAAGAAAGCTAGCCAGGTCTAGCAAGAAGAAGCCAGCAAGAATATAGAAGATGGAACCCAAAAGACCATCCTGGAAGCTTGTACATCTAAAAATAAATGAAAATCATGTCTTGAAATATTCATGGGCTAAATGGCTCACATTAGTAGGATGTTATTAGGAATATGATTAGGGATCATAGACCAGATATTATGTTAATCTAGGAAACTAAGATGAAGTAGGATAAGCTTGAGGGTATTATATTCTGTAAATCCATGGATATTATTGCTTCTAGAGCTCTGAAGGAGCTTCAAGAGGGTTGATGACTATGTGGAACTCCTCTCACATGAAAGATGAAGTCATCCATGAAGAAGGTAACTTGCTCCTCATGAATTTTACTAGTATTAAGGATAATGAATGCTGGTATATCATGAATATTTATGCTCCTAATTCTTAAAAAGGTAGAAGATCTTACTGGGAAAAACTTGAAGGCATAGCTTCTTTATGTAATCTCTCTAAGGGGATTATCATAGGGGACTTTAACACTCCCCTTAAAGAAGGGGAAAAACATGGAGGTATCTCTCCTGACTTGGAAAGTAGGCAAGATCTCATGGAATTCATCAGTGAACAAGCTCTCTTAGATGTAAACCTTTAGGATGCAAGTTTTACCTGGTCCAATAGGAGAATCAGGCAGGAGTACATTCAAGTCCAATTGGACCATTCTTTGATCATTGTCGATTGGCTGAATTTTTACAACTTTAATTTATCTTCTTTGGTGAGGATTGGTTCAAATCACTCCCCCCTCTCTCTATCTCTATATTTTCTTGCTAAGAAAAGTAATTTCTCCTTCAGATTTGAGAAGATGTGGACCACCCATCCAAACCTAATAAACAAAATTAACGAATAGTGGAATATAGATTTTAAAGGTTTGGCTATGTTCAAGGTGGCTTAAAAACTTATAAATATTAAGGTTAATATTAAATAGTGGAAGAAGGATGAATTTGGTAATATCTTTTATTCTAAAGATAAGGCTATCTCAAATCTTAACCTTGTTCAAGAGGAAATTCGGAGAGAGGGGTATGATGAGAATAGGCTAGCTAAAGAGAAATCTT
This sequence comes from Chamaecyparis obtusa, assembly GCA_027943335.1. Taxonomy (NCBI): domain Eukaryota; kingdom Viridiplantae; phylum Streptophyta; class Pinopsida; order Cupressales; family Cupressaceae; genus Chamaecyparis; species Chamaecyparis obtusa. The sequence goes on from BSBK01013337.1 coordinate 46,989, forward strand.
TGTTGTCTGAGTACCACAATATAATAGGGAAGGAGGAAATTTTCTAGAAGCAGAGATCCAGATCCATTTGGTTAAGGGAAGGGGATCAAAACACAAGGTTCTTTCACTTATCCACGATGAAACATAGGGCTTCTAATGCAAGTACCAGTATTAAGAGGGGGGACCAACTCTTGCAGGAGGAAAATGATATTTTAATCAAGCTATCACTTTTCTCTCCTCCCTTCTTGCCAAAGACCATGAGCTCTCAGAGGAGGATTATGATACCCTCCTAGACAACATTCCCAAAATCATCTCTGAAGATCAAAACAAATTTTTATGTGCTATTCTAAATAAGGAAGAACTTAAAAAATCCTTGAACTCTCTCCCTGGTGACAAAGCTCCATGATCGGGTGGTTTCCCAATGTTCTTCCATTTGTTCAAGAAACTGGTTAAATTTGATGTGGTTAAAGCGGTGTAGGAATTCATTGGATTAAAAAACCTTCTCAAAGAACTTAATACTACTTTTTTGGTTCTCATCCCCAAACTCCCAAGGGCGGACTCGATGGAGCTTTTCACACCCGTTAGTTTTTGCAATTCCTTCTACAAGATTATTTCTAAAGTCATCACTGTCAAAATTCTCAAGGTGCTCTTGTCTATGATTTCTCACTAGCAGTCTAGATTCATGCTTGGTAGAAAAATTCCTATCTCCATAATGGTGGTGCATGAAGTGATCCACTCCTTAGATGTTGGTAAAAGGGAAAGTTTCATTCTAAAGCTCGACTTGTCCAAGGCTTATGATCCTGTTGACTAGCTTTTCCTACTCAGGGTGCTTGGTGCATTTGGTTTTAATTTGAACACTTACAAGATCATCCATCAACTAATTTCCACTCCTTTACTGGTGGTCTTGGTCAATGGCTCCCCGTCAGATTTTTTCAAAACTTCAATGGGATTGAGACAAGGAGACCCCTTTTCCCCCATTATTTTCATTATTCTGGCCGAATGCCTTGGGAGACTTATCTCAGCCTATAGGAGTTCTAGGGTTATGAAAGGTATTAGGCCATCTTCAGGTAACACTATTTTCTCTCACTAGTAGTTCATGGATGATACCATTTTATGTGGGGAGGCTTCATTGAGTGAAGCCTGAGTGGTGAACTTTCTCAATTCCTACACTAGGGCTACTATTCAATCCATTAATTGGACTAAAAGCTCTATTTTCTTCCTCAATACTCCTGAGGAGAGATAGAGGAGAATTGCAAATATCCTAGGTTGCTACATCGATACTCTTCCTTCAAATTATTTGGGTCTTCCTTTAGGTGTTAAGACCCCTGATGCTTTCTAGAACAAACTCATTGATACATTCAATAGGAAGTTGGCTGGTTGGAGGGGGGTCACTCTCAGCCAAGAAGGAAAAATCTAGCTAGTTAAATCTACACTAAAAAATCTTCCTACCTATGCTTTAAGTCTCTTTTCTATACCTGCTAAAGCTGCAGAGGTGATGCAAAGAATTCAAAGAAGATTTCTTTGGTCAGGGACCGAAGACCATAAGAGACTCCCTCTTATTACATGGAAAAAATTTTGTCTTCCTAAAAGAGCTGGTGGATTAGGGATAAAGAGGATTAGACCTTTCAACAAAGCTCTACAAGTGAAATAGATATGGTGTATTTTCAATAGAAAGGGGGAGCAACGTGACACTTTTAAGATAAGTATCTTTCTAATAACTCCATAAATAATTTTTTTTGATTGTAATGATATTCCGAAAGGTTCTTATATCTAGAATGGCTTCCTCAATGCAAAAGATATTGCCAAATCTAAGGCTAAATGGAAAATTGGGAATGGTCATATTATTAACTTCTAGAATGATAATTGGCTCCAATTGGGACCCTTGCAGGAATGTGAGCCTTTCAACATGTGGATGGATGAGTGTATCCAAAAATTAGGCTCTGTTGTCTATAATTATAGAATGGGTAATGCCTAGATGGAGATTTCCTCTATTTCTCGAGACCTGACTCCTCTTTTGATTGTCCTTAATGTATTTTCCCTTTCCCCCTCTCAGGATGTTCTGATATGGGAGGGCTCTCCTGATGGGGCCTTTTCAATTTCTTCTACCTATTCTTTCCAAATGTATCAGGAATCCATGCCTATTTGGGCCAAAGCCTAGTTCTCAGGCCTTACTCCAAAAATTAATGTTTTCTTCTAGCTTTTTCTTCAAAACCACATCCTCACTATTGATAATCTTTTGAAGAGAGGTTTCCAGATCCCTAATAGGTGTGTGTTGTGTAAATGCAAGAAGATTCAGTGGACCACCTATTTATCCATTGCCCTTATGTTAGTAAGATTTGGTAGTATCTCCTTTCTGCTATTGGGTTGTACTAGTGTTTTTTTCATCCTCTATTTAAGACCTTTTTTCTCAATGGTCCCTGCCTTTTAAGAACATTGATTCTCACATTTTTTTCTCTTAGGCACTCTCACATCTCTGTTGGGGAGTGTGGAAAGAGAGAAACAATTGTATCTTCAAGGATTGTTGTGCAGCTCCCAAATTCATTTTTGAAAAGATCCACCATGCTTTAAAAGAAAAATTTAAATAAATTTATCAGTGGTGGTACTAACCCTTTTGTAGCAAAAGACTAGAATGTTGACCCTAAGAAGAACAATAATAAAAGATAGAATTTCACATGGAGCTATCCCCCAAAAGTTTGGTTTAAGGATAAATTTTATGGAGCAGCTAAGGGTAATCTGAGAAAGGCGAGAAGTGGTGGAGTGATCAGAAATAACTATGGAGTGGGTGTTGTAGTTGTTACTCTCCCTCTTGGTACCCAATCTAACCACTTTGAAAAAGATAACACAACCCTTCAAGTTACTAAATTAGCCCATGATATTGGTGTGAAAAACCTTTGGCTCGAAGGTGATTCTAAAAATATGATTAATTGTTTAAACTCCCACCATTCCCCTTCATGGACTATAGCCAATATGACTGAAGAAATGCATGCTCTTTTAAACTCCTTTGAAAATATACACATATCCCACATGTATAGGGAAGCCAACCAAGTAGCTAACTTGTTTTCCAACCTAGCCATTAAAAGTGACACAATGATTAGATGGCTAAACATTGCAAATCTCCCATGTGAGGTGAAGGATTTAGTTGAAAGGGACAGATTTCAAGGAAAAGAGGGAATCATAATTAGAAATAATGAAAGTTAATGATGCTTATCAAATGTGCATTCCCATAAATGGGAAGTACCAGAATGATACAAAGAGCAATTACTTTGTGTCCCATTATCACGCTTTTTGGGTGTTCATTTCCAAAGTTAAAACCTATGTTTTAAGGCACAATAGAAGAAAGATCTAGAATACCTTGGCAAGAAAGTATTTGAACAACTACAATTTGTTATACCAGAAAGCTCATCTGAACTATTTTTTTCTATGGAAGATGAATGACACAAAAGGGAGCCATCGAATGATAGTGGGAAATGGAGGAGATGGACCAAGGTTTAGAATTCCCTACAAAAAGGGGGAATTTCAACTTTCATTGAAAGGTTACTTGGCAGCAAGTTGGCGATGACCAAGATGTTCGTGAAAAGCTAGAATGAGGGTTGTGTGGTGATTGATGGGAGGAATTTCACTGTCATTGAGGAGATTATTTCAAATGTCATTGGTATCCCCATTATGGGTTAAAAATTTCATAGGGGCTGAAAAATCTCAGACTCAGCAGTCAATGATTTTGTGAGGGATGAGGATGAGAAGAAAGCCATCACCAAAGCTGGTACTCACTACTAACCTGATGGGATTAAAATATTGTGGAGATTTGTCATGAGGGATCTCATCTCTTATGTGATGTTGGATACCAGGTTTGATAGGATTAGAACTTACCATTTCCTTCTTCTCAACCACTTTAGACATGGTATTAAGGTTTCTATCCATTTCTACTTATATGCTTCTATAAATGATAATATCAATTGCTATAGGGATAAGGATTTTTCTAATCCTGCCCTTCATGAGGGATTATTACTCTTGATCTATGAATATTTTAAAACCCAAATATTGGGGAAGGAAATTTTTGTTAATGATGATAAAGTAGATATTTATGGCTCTGACTATGTACCCTTAGACACTAAAGATAGTGTGGGTATGCATTCGAAGGACTAGGACTACTGTGAAACTAAAAAACAAAATCAAGGTTCTTCCTCCAGAAAGAGAACTACTAGTTCTGTTAAAAAAGATAAAGTGGTGACTCCCTCCAAAAAATAGGCTAGAATTGTCATTTCTTCTAAAGAGGAATATAATGAAAATGAGGAAGGGATGAATATGGATGACGAAGAGGAGGTTTCCAGTGGAAAAGGAAAGAAGAAAAGCGAACCCACTACAGAGAGGATTTCAAACAAAAAAAGAAAGAATAGGGGATAAAGCTCTAGTCGGATGTCTCCTGAGGACAAGGCCATGAACGAAAAAAACACCTCCCCTTCTAGCCCCCATGAGAAGGTATAGCACTCTCATCTAGATGAGCCTGAAGATAATTACCAGGAAGATCCCTCTGCCCAATATCCTCACCCCCATAGTTGTGAGGATGACAAGGACTAGTTCAATGAGGAGTTGCACAGCAATGATTCTATCAAGATGAAGAAAGTGTGGCATAACTTCAATGTTAACACTTTGAAGATGGGGATTATCAAGGAAGTTGTTAATCCCAAAGTTATTGAGGGAAAGGATGGTGGGATTCAGTAGGAGTTGATTGACCTAGCTCTGGTGGTCCTCAGTGATAGCACTAGGAAAATGGAGCTTAACCTCCTTAATAATCCCAATAATAGCATGCTAGACAACTTTAGGTCAATCAAATAGCTTTACCATGAACTAGGGGATCTCAAAGCCAGATTGAATGGGACTGACAACAATAATGGTAGCAGAGAAATTAAGGATTATCAGCGACTAGAAACTAGGATTATTAAGATGGAGGAAAAATGTTGAGCCTTGAGGACACTCTCAAAGGCATTGTGGAATAGAAATTCAACATCCTGAAAGCTTCTAATGAGCATATCAAGTTGCTGATTGAGAAAATGGAAGAAAATCCAGGAGGGAAAGAAGTGCAAATCATAAAAGAGGACAAAGTGTAGAAGCCAGATGAAGGACCTGGAAAGAGGACTAGGACCAGATCCAAGAAGAATAAGGAGCATGAGGAGGCCATGGACATCCACAAGATAAAGGAGGTCATTGATAAAATGGAGATCCTTGAGGCCAATGAGCTACCCTTCTCAAGAATATCTCCTAACTATTTTCCCTAGCTTTTTCTACCTCTCTCTATGTGTGGTTTACTTTTTTGTTTTATCTGTCTCTGTTTGGCTATACTTTTGGCACTGTTAGTGGCTTGTTTTTCTCTTAGTCTCTATTGTTTTTAGATTTTGACCTATGTTGCTACATTTTGATATGTATTGGGTTTCAGGCACCTTGTAAAACCTATTTTATGTAATCAAAAACAAGTTAATTTGTTTTTATAGAATCCAACATAAATATAATGGGATTCTTAAATAACTTAAATTATTAAAAATAAAAAATGCTAATAAATTATTAAAACTTGCTTCTAATAAATCTTAACTATTATATTGTAAGTTAAAAATAACATAACAATTTTAAAAAAAATAGTAATTAATCCTAAAAGTATTACTTTCTAAAAATTAGTATTTCTATTAAAAATTACATTTATATATCTAATTATTTGTTAATGTTAAATGATAACATTACTATAATTATCATATAATAAAAATATTAAAATCATCTCTCTCTCTCTCTCTCTCTCTCTCTCTCTCTCTCTCTATATATATATATATATATATATATATATATATATATATATATATATATATATATATATATATATATATATATATACTTGATCAGTAAAATACCATAGATAAAGTTATTTTATTAACTATTAAAATTTATTACATGAATCTTCATTCTATGCGGGCACTGGTAGGAAAAAATGGAGAAGAAAACCTTTAGTCTTTCTTGGGACATATATCTAGTCCAACAAAGGAGAGGAATTGCCTCAGTACATGGTTAAATAGATAGGGGCTTTCCCCTATTTGTAAACAAAGGATAGAGGCATTCCCCTATTTACATAATATATATATTCAACATATCTTCCCCTATTCAAGGATTTCCAAATATTAGTCTTAATTATTACATCATACAAGCCCATATCAAGGTACAATGGCTAGTCTAAACCAATCCCCATATCCCTCCTAAAGAAGTAGCCACTTGTTTTTAAGAATATCTAAAAATCTCCAATCGAGGTACCTAGAACAATTATATCCTACACAAGATACTATGTATATACTATATTCACTTGTTATTATAGTCTTTGTAGTTTTAACCCAACTATTATAACCTTTAGGATATCAAGAGTCAATTATATCTAAATAAAATAATATGAATTCCCTTTTTCCTTTTACTTTGTTAGTTTATAAGGACTAAGTTTATTACCTTAAGATGCTATAATCAATCTAATAAGACAAATTATACATTATCAAGCCTTTTACTTTCTAATTTTCCATTTAGATAGGAGCTATATGAAAATAGTCCTATAATCATTAAATTAATTTAGGAGTTCAATTAATTCTAGGACTTGAACTATCTTCTGGAGGTGATGCTTCCCATTTTAATGATCTGAATTTTAGTTTTTTTTTTTACTTATAACTTTTGGATCTTAACTCCATCTCTTTTGTTAAATTTCAATTACAAATTAAACATCAATATAGTTTCTTGAGGGTAACCTGGGTCCCTATTTCTCTTTGGGACTTTAGGACATTATATCACTCCTTTGTCCATTTCTTTCCCTAATAGTAACTAGACCTTATTCAAAGTATCAAAAATTAAATAGGGACACTCCAACAAATTCTATATTTTACTATTGTCATTTTCATAAATAAAGATTCATAGAATACATACAATAAAAAATCCTCATTATCCTTTATAAGCATCTGATTAAATGAAAGTAAAGCATACATAAAACAAAGCAGTAATTTAGAAAGCAACTATGCTCTACCATGTTCATCTTTCAGTTTTGACCAATCATAACATTATGCTTTGCTTCTCAAACTTGGACACACCTTTTTGGATAGTTATTACTTTTGAGAAGCTTTTCCCTAAGACTATTGTGTTGAGTACAAAGATTTGTATTCATCAATTTACCAATAATAAGGAACATACCTTTGATTATCTATTTTCTTTTATCATAGAATGGCAGTAAGATAAAAGAAATATTTTGATTACAAGAAGGTTTACTTAGATATTCCTTCAGCATTACTTTTTCTGACAACTCAGTCAATAATTTTAGATGTTTATAATGTGATTCCCTTACCTTATCTAGTATTCATTCTATTTAACTTTTACTAAGAAGAAATACATATTAACCATAATGTTTGATTAGGAAGAAGATTTTTTTATTATAATCCTTTAGGCATCCCCCTTTATTATGAGATTTAACAAAGTAACCCTCAAAAATTCTAGTCAATATCTACTGCAAAGGAAAAGACAAACCCTGTCATCATAACTTTTATTTTATCAATTTAATTATAGAACATACATCTTCAGATCCCCTTTTATCAAGGAAATTATCACACTAATTTAATGCATTACTATGATAAAAAAAAATTGTCTTGTTAAGATGTTAGATGAAGGTTACTAAACCAGATCAAAACTTATTAATGAACCAATAGTATCATCCTGGGTGAGTTCCATACATTCCGGCCTTGAAATTTCTCACTAATTTGTTTGTAAATGAAATATTTTAGTAATTCAAAGGACTTTGTTCTTTCTTCATTTTTTTGATTCTATAGACCCATAACCCTCATCATTCACCCAAAGAAAAGGAAACTATATCATGATTAATTTTCTCTTTTCACTGGTATCGCAGACTTATCCTAGGAAAAGAACTTATGCTTATGCTTAGAATTTTCAATAAAAAGAAAGTTTCCTCAGTTTCCCACTTATTTACTCTTTTTTATAGCCTAGAGAATGATGTCGAGTATTAGGATTTACTAACATTGCCTTTCCTTTTTATAGTTCTTGTCCAATTCCACTCTATTTCTTTTTAGCCAAAAAACAACACATAATTAATCATAATATTGTTTCTACTATTAACTACTAACTTTATCGATCTTATAATAGTTTCATAATGAAAACCAAAATTTCTAAATATCTCTAGCTAGAGAATGCTTAAAAGTCCATCTAATAAGATTATTTCCTACCAACAACTATTTATTCTTGTATATTCTATATTATAAGAGATACCTGGGATATTGTATATTAGACCTATCATAACCTTATAATCAAAATGGTTCCTTTTTCTATTTTTTGAAGACCATAACATGTCCTCATCAGAGTCCTCTTCCTCTATCATATGGCTCAAAGAATGTTTCTTTTTTATTCACTTTTTTCTCAGGTTCTTGCTTAGCCATCCTTCTTTAATGAAATTAGGAGGCATCGCATGTATCTTACCAAGGTTCATTTCTTTGAAAGAGGGTGGAGCCTGAAAGCCTTTGACAACAAAATATTGAGATATCCATGTTGTATCTTTTGATGGGATGACTTTCATCCATCAAAGAAGGAATTATAGATTTTGTTTGATTTCCTCCTAATGCTTTTCAAAGGTGTCTATTTCTTTAAATACCAGACACAACCTTCGTAGAATTTTGTCCTTGTTCCAAGCTTCCAATTTCTACCCTCATATAGTCTTCTGGATATGGAACTTTTTGCCTAAAATTTATGCTTGATACTTCTTGCTCTAACCCTCCTAGGATTTTTTCGATGAAAATCTTCCTACATAGGGAAGTCATACTTTTTTTGTTCTTGCCCTTAATAGATAAGAAATGAAGGTTCCTATGAACTCCCCATTAGTGTACAAAGTAAAACTATAGTCAAAATTTGATTCCCCCAAGGCTAGTTCTACTGCTCTCCTAGTCATATCATCTATGGGTTTTAGAATTCTACTCCATCTTTCTGGTTTGATACTACCCTTAAAATCCATTTGTCTATTTCTAGAGGTGTGAAAGGTTCTAACATTGGTATACATTGCCTATAGTAAAATAGAAAACTATTAAGTGTTGAAAAACAAAAATTAAGATGTTAAGGATTGTGGCTAGGGGTCCTTACCTTAGTTATAGACCAGTACCAAGTATCTAAAGTTGTTTGTGTTAGTTTAAACCTTGAGCCCTCTGTGTAAATAGGCATAAAGGATGGAATATAAAGCATTGAAAATATGATGAGTTTCTATAATACTAGTTGATGATGCTACAACTAACCAATCAATAAAGTAATTATTAATGAGTAATGGGTGCTTAATTAATTCTTTGAGAGTACACATTTCTTCATGCTTTATGAGTTGTAAGTGTTTTAAATACTTCCCAAAAATTTCTTGCATTAATGTGTATCCCAATTCAATATTTTATGGTGTCCTTTACTCATAGATCGGCGTACGTTTTTCTTTTGTAATGATAGATTCTAATGTTGCTTTCCAAAAAATCTTAATTCATGATCATTTTAGTTTCTTGAGATTGTTATGGTTAAGTTTCAAATGTTTCAAGGATTATATCCCTACTAAATATCTATAAATATTAGTTGTTTTATGTCTTGAACCTATGACATCTATTAAATTATATATTATATTATTAATTCTAATTTTATTCTTCTTTATTGTCTATAAGCCCCTGTGTTTAAAATATATATATCTTTTTTATTTATCAACCAAAATTTCTATGAAGTATAGATTTTATGCTTTGTTAATTTTTATCATACTAACACCTTTAATAAAAGAGGATGTGCTTCTAGATTTGCGGAAAAATGTATGGATTGATCAGTGAATGATTCATAAAATGTATCTCTAGATAGTTTGAGTGGACTATAGTTCTAATTTATTTATTGTTATAAATAATTATTATTAGTATTATTCCTACTATCCTAGCCAAAATTTTGAGATCTAAAGTGTCTTCCCATCTTCTATTTTTATGTCTTTTATACCATGATTCAAATGTCTTCATGTCATCATCTAGAATAAACCTTTCAACCCAATTCAATGAAGGTGGATTCCTGAGATGTGTGAAGTATAAAAGAAAATCTAAATTTCTTCTGATCATCGAGGTTTTTGCAAGATATCTCTCCTAGTCGTCCACCTCTAAAATTGAATAGGTTGGAACACTTTCGTTGTTGATATGAGAATGGTTGTAATTCTTTAGTTTTGGAATAGTAAAGTCTTCTCTAATACTTCTAATCACTTTGTCTAGATCTTTAAGGTATTTTTTCTTAAAGATCCTCCTACATTCACTACCATTTGGTTTTAACATTAGGATCTATCTGTAAAGTTGATGCGATGAATATTTCTGGAATATCAGAGTTCACCCTATACCTGCTATCATTTTCAATGAATTCATTACCTAGGATATTATATATTGATCTAACAACTATGTCATAATTAATCATCATCATATTCTTAATTCTCCTTGTGGTAATTTTTCCTCCAAAAGAAACTTGTGCTTTTGAGCCTCTAAGTTTAATTGGAGTTGACATCGAATGAGCCTTTATTACTTTGATTATTTATTCGTGTCCTACCCAAATCTTTTAGTCTACCAATATATATAATTATTATCTAACCTTTCTTTAGCTTTTGAATCTTATAGTAACTCAAACATCATTCTTTTAAGTTATCTTCTCTCTCCACTTCCTACACTAGTTTACCTTTATACCTAATTTATGTTGAAATTATTTATCATCATTCAACTTCCCTTACTCCTTTTTCTTATTAATTATAAAGGTAAATAATGGTAATTAGGAGAAGATTTCCCCACCCTCTTCTAGAGTTTACAATCTATGCTACTTAATCTTCATGTTTTGTATTTCTCACTATCCTTAATTTATTTTAGTTCTTCAATATAGTTTTATCTAAATAATCTCCTAGTCACTAGTAATGCTAAACTCTTCTTCATTTTCCTCACCCCCTCTATTGCTAAAGATTTTTCCACCTTGTTTCCTTCCCTATATATATATGGTTAATTATATATTGACTAATATTGGTTAGAATTATTAAGTTTCATTTTATAAGACCATTCAAATTCTAGTTCTGAGTACTTCCTTTCCTAATAACATTGACTACCAAGGAGGAATCCCCTTCTATGTCTAATTTGTCTATCTTCAATTTTTTACATAGAAATAATCCTTCTATCAACGCTTCACAATCTACTATATCATTGAATACTATTCCTAACTAGGAAGATTTACTTGCTATAAGTTTGTCATTCTAGTTGTGGATGCAACATCCTATTCCTATTGGACCTGGATTACCTTTTGATGCACCATCAAAATTGATTTTATTCAAACCTTTTTTTGGTAGTTCCCATACATAATTTCTTCTTTTCTCTTTCTTATCTTATCCAGATTGACCTATAAAAGGAGGAATTTTTAAGCCATATCATTTCTTCCTTAATGTTTCATCCTCATAAGTGAAGGACTTGTCTCCTGTTATACTCATATTTTGATTATTGACTACTTCCACTATACAAGCTTCTATTTTATTTTTAAAATGTTCTAGTCCTATTTTAGAGTTATTGAAGATTCTCTTGTTTCTCTCTTTCCAAATTTCCCATATAAGAATAAATGGCACAATAGTCTAGATTTTGTTATACAGCCCTTTACCATTTTTCCTAGGCCAACACTTAAACATATCCTTTAAATTATCTAGAAATGTGGAATACCAATCTAGTTTGTCTACAAGCCAAGTCTAGGAGTTGTGCATAAATTCACAATTTAATACTAAGTGGTCAACTAATTCACATTCTTTTTCACATAATACACATTTTGAAGGATCTTGATAACCTATCTTATTAAACCAGTCAGAAGTTAGGATTATTTTCTGCAATGCTGCCCAAGAAAACATGTCTTCTTTAGGCAAGCATTCCATATTACAACATAAGCCTATAGAATAAGCCTTTCAACCCAATTCAACGAATTTGGATTCCTAAGATGTGTGCAGTATAAGAGAAAATCTAAATTTCTTCTGATTGTTGGGGTTTCTTCAAGATATCTCTCCTAGTCATCCACCTATAAAATTGGATAGGTTGGAACACTTCTGTTGTTGATAAGAAAATGGTTGTAATTATTTAGTTTTGGAATAGTAAAGTCTTCTCTAATGCTTCTAATCACTTTGTCTAGATCTTTAAGGTATTTTTTCTTAAATATCCTCCTACATAAACTACCAATGGTTTTAACATCAGGATCTATCTATAAAGTTGATGCGATGAACATTGTTAGAATATTAGAGTTCACCTTGTACCTACTATCATTTTCATTGAATTTATTACCTAGGATTTTACATACTAATCTAACAGCAATGTCATAAGTGATCATCTTCTTCTTCTTAATTCTTCTTGTGGTAATATTTCCTTCAAAATAAACTTGTATTTTTGAGCCTCTAAGACTAATTGGAGTTGACATCGAATGAGCCTTTATTACTCTAATTATTGATTCACCTCCTGCTTAACTCTTTTACTCTACTAATATATATAATTATTATTTAACCTTTCCTTATCTTTTGAATCTTATAGAAACTCAATCATCATTCTTTTAAGTTATCTTATCTCTCTACTTCCTACACTAGTTTACCTTTATACCTAATTTTTTTTCAAATTATTTATCATCATTCAACTTCCTTTACTCCTTTTTGTTATTAATTATAAAGGTAAAGAATGGTATTTAGGAGAATATTTCCCAAACCTCTTCTATTGTTTACAATCTATGCAACCTAATCTTCATGTTTTGGATATCTCACTATCCTTAATTTATTTTATTTCTTCAATATAGTTTTATCTAAATAATCCCCTAGTCCTCAGCCCCTCTATTGGCTAGAATTCTTAAGGTTCATTGTTAATTGTGTAGTGACTAATATTGGATAGAATTCTTAAGGTTCATTTTATAAGACCATTCAAATTCTAGTTCTTTGTACTTCCTTTCCTAATAGTATTGACTACCAGGGAGGAATCTCCTTCTATCTCTAATTTTTCTATCTTCAATTTTTTACATAGCAATAATCCTTCTATCAACGCTTCACATTCTGTTGTATTGTTGAATACTATTCCTAATGAAGAGGCTTTTCTTTCTATAAGTTTGTCATTCCAATCATCGATGCAACATCCTATTCCTATTGGACTTGGATTACCTTTTGATGCACCATCAAAATTGAGTTTATTCCAACCTTCATCTTGCAATTTGCATACATAATTTCTTCCTTTCTCTTCCTTATCTAATCCAGGTTTACCTATAAAAGGAGGAATTTTTAAGCCATTTCATTTCTTCCTTAATTTTTCACCCTCGTAAGTGAAGGACTTGTTTCCCATTATACTCATTTTTCATTATTGACTACTTCCTCTATACAAGATTCTATTTTATTTAAAAATTGTTCTAGTCCTATTTTAGAGTTATTAAAGATTCTCTTATTTCTCTCTTTGCAAATTTCCCATATGATAATCAATGGCGCAATAGTCCAAATTCAATTATACAACCCTTTACTCTTTTTCCTAGGCCAACTCTTAAACATATCCTTTAAATTATCTAGAAATACATAATACCAATCTAGTTTGTCTACAAGCCAAGTCTAGAAGTTGTGTGTAAATTCACAATTTAATAATAAGTGGTCAGTTGATTCACATTCTTTTGACATAATACACATTTTGAAGGACCTTGAAAACCTATCTTATTAAACCAACAATCAAAATTGAGGATTCTATTATGCAATGCTACCCAAGAAAACATGTCTTCGTTATCAAAGCATTCCCTATTCCAACATAAGTCTATCAGTAGGTATGTATTAGGTTGTCTATTGTTACTTAGTATTTTGTATCTATCCTTGGTCTTGTATTCTCCATTATTTTATTCAGCCCACACAATATTATCAATTTTCACAGATAGGGTTATTCTCCTATCTCTCAAAATTCTTTCAATATTATACTTTATTGTATTGTCTAGACCTATATTATCAAATGATATCCGTTGTCACCCTCATTCTGTTAGGAATAGCAATCCACCAATATAACTAAGGGGGGGTTGAATCAGTTGTATGATAGATTAATAAACTTTAAAATTTCAATAGGAGCAATACCAATCAAATGGACACAATGAATTCTAACACAATAAAACAATATTTATTGTCAAGGAAAACCTATTAATGGTAAAACACAAGTGGGAATTAACACCCACTAATGATGTACTAAGAGTATAGTATCCATGTTAGAATATCTAGCCCTATTAGGAGTTGTTTAAAACATTATAGTACATAGTCCTTGTTAGAGGACAGACCCTATTAGGAGTCAAGAAAAGAAGTAGGCTCACTACACAAACAAGGTTATGACCACCTTCAAAACTCATTGTTCACAACACAAGCGTATGAAAGGAAATACACAATCATTGAACTATCCAACAGCAACTATCTTTTCTTGATTAGTTCTAATGAAGTATATAAGTTATTCTCTACTCTACATCTAGCAAAAATAAGCTCACAGCTTTCTCAATCCCCATTTACATCACATACATATTGCCATCTCTTTTCAAAAGAAAAGATCTTACATATATACCCTATTACAAAATAAATGATCAGGTCGACCAATTAGGCTTTCCTAATATACAAATAATTATATAACTCCTTGCTAAGATATACAAGGTATATAAACTAAGTATTCAACAATTACAATTAAATAATTAAGGACTGACATCGGTAATTCATGCCTTCCATTCATGATACACACTACAACTCTGAAGTCGACTTCCAAATAGGTTTTCTCCAGAACAGTACACCACATCTGATGTCATTGTTCTTTCTGTACCTTGCTAAGATCAACGAGCATTCTTCAGTACACTATCTTTCATTCCTTAAGCCTGAATACACTATGAATAGTAGTGATTTTGAATCACCTCTATTTGTGTATGTGTGTGAGGAAAATGTAAGATTCACTCCTAAATCCAAATTCCCAAAGGAGAGATCCAATTTGATCAACCAAGAGGTTAATACACAATTGAATCAATCTATGAAGAATATGAAAGAAAGAATAAATCTTATACTTCCCTATAGTTGGATTAAGCTTGAAATATGAAATAATTGAAGTGAAAATACTAACCTTAAATTAGGGCAGATCTAGAAAATGCTGAATTCTAGCTTCTGTATGAACTTTCTGAAGATTCCATCACCTATTTTGGATTGGAAATGCCAAGGTGGACAAAACCCAGAAATCTTTTCTCCAAATTCACACAGGTTGACTTTGACCTTTTAAAAGGTCAAAGACCACATTATTTATTTGAAGTCCGATTCTGATTCTGTTCGTAGATCCTGAAAGATTGTTGAAAAGGGTATCTGAATTCACTCTCAGATCTGAGATTCCACACCTATACCTACAATAAAAATGGTTTTGTTGTTTTTTTTGGAGGTTTGCCTTGGTCAAACCCCGGTTTGGAATCAACCTTAATATTGAAATTGAAAATAGGAGAATGCTAGCAAGTAGTAGAAAGGAATCTAACAATGAAGCTATGCAATTCAATAGATATGCTAATGTATTTGGAATGTAATCAAATATATTGATATGAAGGCTTGAACATAACATAATCAAACCTCCATGATTGTATGCTTGAAATCCACCTTGAGGAAACAATGATATGGATCTTGAAGATGAACAAAGGATCTTTGAAGGAAGATCACACCACTATGGTGGCTAGATTTAGGGTTTGAATGATAGATCTTGAATGCTTGAGCTAAATCCCTTCAATAGCTTGAATCCTTGATCTTCAATGGAGAACTTTGATGAAGAAGAAGACTTGAATACTTGAATGAATGCTTGATCACCTTGAGAGCTTAAGCATGAAAACTTGATGAGAATGTGAGATGAGATATGAAAATGAGAGAGGAAGACCTCCTTTTATAGTGATCTAGGGCACACTACTATAGATGGGCCACCTTGAAGAATTAAATCCCAATTAGGTCCTCACCTTTAGAAAATATACCTTGATTAAATACCATTAAAGGATTTACCATTTTGGAGCCTGAAACAGCAACCTGGAAGCGGGAAAATAACTTTCCCGAAAGCCAAATGAGCAAGAATTGAAACTTTGAATTTCTAGTAGGAAGAGGTCAATGTTGAGGTCAACCCTAACCTAGTCAGGGTCAAGGTCAACCCTGACCTAGTCAAGGTCAAGGTTGACATTGACCTGAAACCCTAACTTTGTCAAGATTTGCAGAAAAGGTTCCTGGAGATGCTAGAAACTTGGAAATTGATGTCAGATCAGGACCCAATGTTAGGAATAGAAAAAAAATCCCTAGAATGATATGATGAAGGACTAGGAGGTCTCATTTTTTACCCACACTTAGAAAATAGAGCCATGGAAAGAGGAAAATTAGGAAAGTCCTTAAGATCTTAACCCTAATTTCACCTAAAATGCAGAAATCAAGTGCGGAGAAGAAGTGGAAGACAAGGGAGAATGCAAAGATGCCAATCATGACCCTAAACCACTTACTCAAAGGGCTAAATGCTCTTAACATGGAAGTGCTTCCATTTTAAGACAAGACATTAAGCCCCCACTTTAGCAAGAGTATGGATTCAATGCAAACTCTTGGTAAAGGAGAAGAGAGAAGAGATCTCAGTGGATTCAAAATGAGATAAAATAACACTTAGTTGAAGACACAAGCCCCTAGACCAAGGATTCTAACTCAACATACATACATGAGAGTATACAAAAGAGCAAGGGTTAGTACTAAACAACCCAAATCAATTAGCATAAGAAACCTTGCTAAGAAATATTTCTCATACCAATATCATATTTGGAAAGCTATCATAACAGCATAAATGATTACATAAGAAAGACAATAGAAACACTATAGACAACATAGCTTCATGATCCAATCCTACTAGCATGAAAGAAAAAAGAGAGAAAAGAGAAAGTGATTACCTCACCCAGTAAGATGCCCACCTTACCATGAATCACCCTGGAGGGAGAGCCCAACAGGTTCACCCATAAACTATGCTTGCAATTGTAATGCGTCTTCTGACAGATTTTGGAATATCCATAGATCCACCTTCTTGTATCACTATGAATATGAAATGCATGTCTTCTTAGGATTTAGCAACTTATGTGCTTTACCTTCCAAGATTTAGCATATAGGTGCATGTCTTTTCAGGATTTAGCAACTTATGTGTGTTACCTTCCAAGATTTAGCATATTTGAAATTTGGAAATGCGTGTCCCTTCAGGATTTAGCAACTTATGTGTGTTACCTTTAGAGGATTTAGCATATTGAAATATTTGAAAAATGTGTGTCTCCTCAGGATTTAGCAACTTATGTGCATTACCTTCAGAAGATTTAGCATATGAATGCATGTTTTTTCAGGATTTAGCAACTTATGTGCATTACCTTCCAAGATTTAGCATATAAAAATAAAAAACTATAGTACAAGGGAGGCCCTATATATGCCCCCCTCCTTAATATGGAAAAAACATACTATTTTGTCATGTTAAGGAAAGAAAGAACAAGGATAAAGCCTTCTACAGCATCAAGACAATATCCATAGACAACACTCAGTCCATGCCAAGAAGGTCACAGCTCCTATGAGGCTATGGAAAAGACGAATGTAAAAGATATCATGCAAGAAGTGCAAAGGAAGTAACCCTTAATGAGAGATAGCACACTATTCAGTTTCCAAGGTGAGAGATGTATCAACCATAGAAAACCAATGTCAAACAACAAAGAAGGTTTTCATAAAGGACATAGGTCCGCAAATGCAAACCATAATTTTCATGTATGATTGGATATCACATAATAGATATATACTGCTTAACCAAGGAAAGAGGTGAATCCCTAGAAAAGAAGAGAATACCGGATGAAATAACAATGCATAGATTTTGAATAAGATATAAAAACATACCAAGCCTCCAAGGCTAAAGTACTTCTACCAAACTCACAACCCATATTTGTGACTCCATGTGTGAATGTTTGAAGATAGAAAAGAAGGATAAGGCATCCTTGGCCCCCAAGTGTAGGAACAAAGATGGAAGAGGATACCTACTTCATAAAGCAAGGAGATATCCTGCTTACAACAATGTATATTATATCCTTAGCGAGAGATATTGACCACTACATCCAAGAGTATAGATAATTGTGAAAAGGATATGTCACTTATGGAAAAGGACCCCCAATGAAAAAGATCTTATCACCAAGACCTCTATCAAAGAAGAGTGCATTTAGATAAGATATCATCTTTCAATTGGCGAGAACAAAGATTCAATCATCAAGCCCCTGGTGAAGAAGAGCAAGAGGAATCTTTGGAATGAGGAAAAAATCTCTAACACTAAAGCAAGGGTGAGAGTTTATAAAGAACATAATTTGCAACATAGAGAAGAAGTGATGACCTAGGACAACAACTTCTCATATAAGAAGGTTATCCATAGTCAAAAAATATCTATCAATATGATGAAATAATATTGCAATATAAACAAATACCATTAAGCTAAGGAAAGAAGTTCCCTTAGAAAAAGAGAAAGAATAACCTTGCCTCCCCGAGGGATGAAAGACAAGGGATATTTTTACAAAACACATGTCCTAGAAAAGATTTCCTAAGAAGAAAATATAATTCCTAGGAATGGATAAAAACATCATGCAAGACTATGGAAGAATGAAACATAAATAATACTAATTAAATCTTAATAAAAAGACCTAATGGATCCTAAAAGACTGATAAAATTATGCCTCTTGCCCCCCAGTCATGAGACAAGAGGAGAGGAATATTTACTCCAGCTCTAATGGAGGGGAATCCCCTATATCAAAATTATGAAGAAGTTGTAAGATGGCACGAGAAAAAGGTATAATACCACATGCAGCCCTATTCCTAACATATAATTTGAAGTTATTACAATTGGCAAGCAAATGAGTATTACGATAGTGGAAAGGACATTTAAATTTGTACAAAGCATCAATAGGCATAGGTCTAAATCTTTCCTTCTTAGAATTCATTAACTCCACATATACTGTCTTAGCCATTTCTTGATGAGTGTTAGGATTATCCATTAGAGATGTAGAAAGATGAGCATTAAGGGGAGGACGAAGATCCACACTACTTAACTTGACTTGAGATTTAGAAGTTCCAACACCACTCATATCTGGTTTAGGAGGTATATTAATGGGAAATTTAATACCATGCTCATTAACTCCTAACCCTAAACCTTTATAGCCTTGTTTATTCACCATATTATATCCAGTAGTGTACATATCATGCAAAGCTTCTACAGGAGGTGATTGTTTATCATGTTCATGAGTAAAGGTCGTATAAGGTGGGATAATAGGTTTGGAAGAAGTTTTTTTATCCTGACCTTGAATATCATCCTGAACAAGAGGAGGAGGTAAATCAAAGAAATGTTGCACATCCGCATCCTGCACTATAGCTTGAATCCCATCATAAGTATGGGAAGAGCAAGGATTAACAGATGGAGAATCAGGTATCGAAATAGGAAGATTAGGATGAAGAGTAGGATTAATAGGAGTAGGATGAAGATTAGGAAGATTAGGAGATGGTGGATCATCTACCAAATTCTTCACATAATCCAAAAAATGAATAAGGCTACCACATAAATCCCTAAGAAAAGTTTTAAATGTAGGTAGACTAGTATCAGTCAACTTCACAAAAGCATAAGCAAGAGCAAAGTGAAGGGTCATCAATGTTATGAAATGAATAATACCCTCATAAACATCATATGAATTATAAATAGATGCTAGAAGAAGAGTAATAACAAACATGATTATGCACCAAAACATCTTAACAATCTTCATGATAAAAATGCAAGAAATATTTTTTTGTATTTTATTCAATATATAGATTTTTTTGAATTTTTGAAGTATAGATGCAAGAGAAAAATGTAAATCTAACACCAAAAAGAAAGAGAGTAAGCTAGTCGGGTTCACCAAAATGAATAGGTGTGATTTGCAATCACCTCTATTTCTGTATGTGTGTGGGGAAAATGTAAGATTCACTCCTAAATCCAAATTCCCAAAGGAGAGATCCAATTTGATCAACCAAGAGGTTAATACACAATTGAATCAATCTATGAAGAATATGAAAGAAATAATAAATCCTATACTTCCCTATAGTTGGATTAAGCTTGAAATTTGAAATAATTGAATTGCAAATACTAACCTTGAATTAGGGCAGATCTGGAAAATGCTGAATTCTGGCTTCTGTATGACCTTTCTGAAGATTCTGTCACTTGTTCTGGACTGGAAATGCCGAGGTGGACAAAACCCAGAAATCTTTTCTCCAAATTCACATAGGTTGACTTTGACCTTTTAAAAGGTCAAAGACCACATTATTTATTTGAAGTTTGATTCTGATTCTGTTCGCAGATCCTAAAAGATTGCTGAAAAGGATATCTGAATTCACTCTCAGATCTGAGATTCCACACCTGTACCTTCAAGAAAAATGGTTTTGTTATTTGTTTGGGGGGTTTGCCTTGGTCAAACCCCAGTTTGGAATCAACATTAATATTGAAATTGAAAATAGGAGAATGCTAGCAAGTAGTAGAAATGAATCTAACAATGAAGCTATGCAATTCAATAGATATGCTAATGTATTTGGAATGTAATCAAATATATTGATATGAAGGCTTGAACATAACATAATCAAACCTCCATGATTGTATGCTTGAAATCCACCTTGAGGAAACAATGATATGGATCTTGAAGATGAACAAAGGATCTTTGAAGGAAGATCACACCACTATGGTGGCTAGATCTAGGGTTTGAATGATAGATCTTGAATGCTTGAGCTAAAACCCTTCAATAGCTTGAATCCTTGATCTTCAATGGAGAACTTGGATGAAGAAGAAGACTTGAATACTTGAATGAATGCTTGATCACCTTGAGAGCTTAAGCATGAAAACTTGATGAGAATGTGAGATGAGATATGAAAATGAGAGAGGAAGGCCTCCTTTTATAGTGATCTAGGGCACACTCCTCTAGATGGGCCACCTTGAAGAATTAAATCCCAATTAGGTCCTCACCTTTAGAAAATATACCTTGATTAAATACCATTAAAAGATTTACCATTTCGGAGCTTGAAACAGCCGACCCGGAAGCGGGAAAATAACTTTCCTGAAAGCCAAATGAGCGGGAATTGAAACTTTGAATTTTTGGTAGGAAGAGGGCAAGGTCAAGGTCGACCCTGACCTAGTTAGGGTCAAGGTCAACATTGACCTCAAACCCTAACTTTGTCAGGATTTGCAGAAAAGGTTCCCGAAGATGCTAGAAACTTGGAAATTAATGTCAAATCAGGACCTCGTGTTAGGAATAGATAGAAAATCCTTGGAATGATATGATGAAGGATTGGGAGGTCTCATTTCTAAACCCTACCTAGAAAATAGATCCATGGAAAGAGGAAAATCAGGAAAGTCCTTAAGACCTTAACCCTAATTTCACCTAGAATGCAGAAATCAAGTGCAAAGAAGAAGTGGAAGACAAGGGAGAATGCAAAGATGCCAATCATGACCCTAAACCACTTACTCAGAGGGATAAATTCTCTTAACATGGAAGTGCTTCCATTTTAAGATGATACACACTGAATCCTCATCACATGTAAGATATACTTAAAACGCAGAGACTAACTTTGTCAACTTCCACTGTCACAGTCTAATAACAAGTCTTCACCAAATCTTCTATAACTCATCCAATATGCAATATTACATCACCCAATCTTAGATATAAGACCATAACACCTTCCTATACACACAACTATGTTTGCACATTCTGAATCCTCCGTACAATCTCTGTACACAATAATAACCAGCATGTTCTCTTCATAGAAACATATGTTGACATCAGTGACAAAACATAAGTGACAAAATAGTAATTCCAACATCACTCAACAGGATAACGTAGTGATTAAACATATTAAATACATCAAATAATCTCCCCAATGCATTAGCAATATCCAACAATCTCCCCCTTTGGCATTGATGGCAACATATGGGAAAATCCATCAACCCAAAATTATTTTCTCAGTACCTTTATTACATAGTCTCTTTCCAATAGAATTTTCACATAGTCTCTTTCTCCCTTTGAAAACAATGGAAAAGGGTTCCATAAGTCATCAACAGTCTATAACATCTATCTTCAACAATCACTCCCCCTAAGGAGTAGATCCATACATCAAGTCCTAAACATGATAAGGTTCTGAAAACATCTAGATAGATGCATCCCTGCATCATTTAATTCTCACTAGGAGGGGCCTATACCCCAAGCATACCTCTGAGATACTCAAGGG
This sequence comes from Chamaecyparis obtusa, assembly GCA_027943335.1. NCBI lineage: Eukaryota > Viridiplantae > Streptophyta > Pinopsida > Cupressales > Cupressaceae > Chamaecyparis > Chamaecyparis obtusa. The sequence continues at coordinate 69,289 of BSBK01013337.1, forward strand.
AATCTTTTGGAAATGGTTTTGTAAAGATGTCTTCTATCTATTCTTTTATGATAATGTATTCTAACCTTATTTCCTTCTCTGCTACCTTGTCTCTCAAGAACTGAAACTCAATAGAAATATGCTTAGTTATAGAGTGCATCACAAGATTCTTTGACATATTTACTATACTCATATTATCACAATGGATAACCACTAGTTCAATGAAATTTATTCCAATATCTTTCAACATTTGTTTCATCCAAACAATTTGAGTGCAGTTAATTGTAGTAGCTATTGCCCAAAATTTCCCTCTCGTTCATTTTCGGCCACAACCCTATTTTCCAAGTGAAATGTTCAAGTGTCGAAAACCCAGTGTGTTTTCGACCTCCTCTCTGCAGGCTCAGGATGTTTCTACCTTTTGGTCCAAAATTTCGGTGTATTTTCGACCTCTCCGCTCTGAAAATTCAGTGTGTTTTCAACCTTCACTCAAAAACCCTCTGTGTTTTCGGCACCTTCTGTGTTTTTGACCCTAAGCGCGCAACTCTGATCAGGCAGGTCCTAGTGCCTAAGGTCATGCCAGCATAGAGAAGATCTGATGGCTATCACATGATCGCATGGGATCTTCTGATCCCATGAGATCATACGATAACCATTGATGCAGTGTCAGCAAAGATTGGCAGTCAAGACAAGTGGTAAGCGGTCATTAGTTAGCATCACATAGTTGGTTGCATGATCGCATGGGCCTTCCTGGCTGCATGTGATCATGCGACAAATGATAAGCAATCAGGTGAATAGTGAAGTGGCGGTCGGTGACTAACACCTTACGGTTGGTCGCATGATCGCATGGACTCTTCCGAGCCCATGCGACCATGTGACAAACCGTCAACGGTTTTGGTGGTGGCGGTTTGCAGCCATGGGTTAACATCATGCGATAGGTAGTTAGTGGGGCCTGAGGTTTTTGCATTGGCGCAAGTGTGACGAAGATCAACGATGGTCGTATGATCTCATGGGATCTTCCGATTCCATGTGATCATGCGACAACCGTCTAATGGGGATCTGTTGAGTTAGGTGGGTCCTATGCCAAGGGTGCTGAGATGTTTGTTGATGTAGCGGCCGGGATGAATAGAGGGATGACATGTGGTGGTTCTAGGCTCAAGGTTGGCAAGCTTTGCACAGTTGCGTAGTTGGAGGTGGGCCCGGTTCTAGCTTTGGTCAGGTAATCTCACAATGAAAAGAAGAATATTCTTTCTATCTAGCGATTATGAGACTTCCTTTAGTCGAGTAATCTCCTGACAAAAGGGAATATGCCAAAAGTCTTACGAGACTCAGTGACTACCGTCGAATAAAGCAAGGATAAATGGTTTTTGCGTGGTCGCTAAGAGGAGCCCGAGGTTAAGAAAAGATAACGCGACTTGGTGACTAGAGGAGAAGGTGACCTGGGGTGAAACCAGGGTTAAGTTTGCAGTGCATCTTGGGCCCGAACATTTGTGGCAAGTGGAGGCAGATTATAAAAGACTTGTCACATGATCGCATGAATCCTTTTTGGCTCATGTGATCATGTGACCGATGACCTTTTCGTAGGGATGCTGAGGTGGCTTTCCTTGTAGGTCCAGGTGTCTTGCATGGCTAAGTGGCAGTTTCAAAGGAGTTGTCGCATGATCACATGAAGCCTTTTTGGCTCATGCGATCATGTGACCGATGATATTTTTAAGCGGGGTGGCCTATTTTTTTTATGGGCTTTTCTCTGATGACTTTGCAAGTGCAGGTAGCTAAAGAAATTGATGATCAGTGAAGATCGGCGGTTGTAGTTAAAGAATGTGCAGAGATTTTTAGGGTGCCATTTTGAGTCCTTTCCAGTATGGGATCAGATTTTGCACATTCATGGTAGTATGGGCTTGCAGGGAGGTTGTTGAATCCAGGCTTTTGTGTCTGCAGGCATGATCAAGTATAGAGATGGACACGCAAAGAAATATCTGATTGGTTGAGATATTTTCATGAACATTATGATCAGAAGTGACCAATTTTAGGGATGATTATTATAATGCATATCTATGTGGCCCTAATTCAGAGATATTTTTGACTCCTACCTGCGTGCAGTGAGTGGTGCATATATTCTTTTTGGGAGCCTGTAGTGCTCAGAATTCGCATTTTGTAAAAAGAAAATCTCTTTTCTTGGAAAACTATCTGGAGCATTTCTTCCTGCTCTCTAGTTTCCCACATCTTGTAAGTTTTCATTGATGAATTCAAATATTGCAAAGCATTCTGTGGCACTCTTTTTTTCCTCATGCCTTCTTGTCTGAGTTTGTCTCTTATTGGATTAAAGTTTATGAATGTTGTCAATAGAAATTGGAGTTCCTAGTCCCTCTCACTTTCTGTGATTCTGTATGTTACTATGTCTGATTTGATTTAGGTGTTTTGTGGGTATACTACAGCCCCTAGCGGCCTTGTCTCATTCCTACACCTAGTTGCAGAAAAGGATGTTTGTTTACAGGTCATAGGTTGAGTTTTTCTATTCAAGCCTTCCTATGAAATACTTATGCAAACCTATCTAGTGAGTGGTGACCTATTAGACCTGATTCCTCCATTGGTCTCATTCCTCTATACTAAGATCCAAACCCTCTATACTGAGATCCAAACCCTAGTTTTGGTGCATCACCTGGTAGGTAGATTTTCTTTCAGTTATTTCCCTTTCCATGCACTCCTTCTATCCCTTTCTCTCAAAATTTTTACTTTCCTGTTAAGAGAAAATCAAGGTGATTATCCAAGAGGAACCAGCCTAGAATCTGGAGGTCTCATCTCGGTTAGAAAAAGGTCCCACAACCTTGAGATGATTCCCATGTTATACTGGATTATCAAGACTATGAGAGTTTGAGATCAGAGGTGCAAATTCAATGTATAACAGTAGCAACATACTCAAATTTGGTAGTACAGTAGCCATGAAAACAACTTTTTCCCAAGGAAAAATGCACCACCACTAGTACTCTTCCTATCATCAATATTCCATGCCCAATTAGTATCATTATAAGCATGTAGTTCAAAGTCATCATTTATATCATACCATAAACCATATTCCATTTTTCCTTTCAGATATCTAAATATCCTTTTCATAGCAACCAGGTGTGTTTCTTTAGGATATGCTTGATATCTAATGACAATTCCAACAACACTAGCAATATCTGGTCTAGAGTGAGTCAACTATTGTAATCCACCAACCATTGATCTATAGTTTTTCTAAAAAATACTCTTTATTTCATCATTATTTGTCAGTTTATGACTAGTTGTCATGGGTGTACCAACTGGTTTATAGTCTTCCATTCGAAACTTTTTCAACATTTCCTTAAGATACTTAGTCTAAGAAATAAAAATGTCATTCTTGCTCTAATTTATTTGCAGTCCAAGAAAGAATTTCATTTCACCTATCATGGACATCTCTAATTCATTTTCCATCTCTTTAGAAAATTTCTTACACATTTTATCATTGCCTCCAAAGATAATATCATCAACAAAAACTTCTATTATCAAAATTCCTTCTTCACTACTTCTTAAGTACAAGTTACTGTCAGCATTATCTTTTTTGAATCCAAGGCAAAGTAATTACTTGTCTAACCTTACATACCAAGCCCTTGGAGCTTTCTTTAGTCCATATAGCTCTTTATTCAACTTGCATACCATGTCTTCATCTTCAGATAGACAAAATCCATCAAGTTGTTCTATATATACGTCTTCTTCAAGATCCCCATTCAAAAATGCAAACTTCACATCCATCTAATATACCTTGAAGTCTTTATGTGTAGCATAATCCAGAAATAATCTCATAGCTTCCAACCTAGAAAAAAGAGAAAATGTCTCTTCAAAATCTATGTCTTATTGTTATGAGAAGCCTTTGCATACTAATCTTGATTTGTTTCTCACAACAATGCCTTCTTCATTCATTTTATTTCTGAAAACCCATTTAGTTCTTATCATATTTTTGTCTTTAGGACTAGGAACCAATTCTCAAGTGTTATTTTTCTTTATATGATCTAACTCTTCCTTTGTAGCCTTGATCCAAGATTCATCTCTACAAGCTTCATCAGTAGTCTTTGGTTCAACTTGAGAAATCAAACAGATTTCTTCCCTTGTCTTTGATCTAGTCATTATTCCTTGACTTGTATTACCAATAATTTTATTTTCAAGATGATTTTTCTTAACATACATAAGAGTCTTAGGAATATCAGTAGCTCCATTTGTGTCATCATCCCAAATCTCATTTTCACATTCAGTCTCAACATGTTCTTCTTCTTCTGTAGTAGTATCTTCCTTGATCTTTGTATTTTAATTACAATCATACATTCTCTCTTGTATCTAAAACTTTTCATCTATCTTCACATTGTTACTTTCAATCATCTTCCTTAATCTCAAGTTAAAACATTTGTAAGACTTTCTTTTGGTAGAATAACCAAGAAAAATTCCTTCATCACTTCTAGCATCAAATTTCCCTATTTCATCATCTCTTTTGATATAGCATTTACTACCAAATATTATGAAGTATTTTCTCCACCTCAGTCTGATCTCAAACATTTTAGCTTTAAGCCTGATTCATTCTCTACTTTTTCTTTGAATATCTTGAATTTGTCGAATGCTTCTGGTTTCTCTTTCAAGTAAGTGGTCCACATCATTCTAGAGAAGTCATCAACAAAAAGTATAAAGTACCTTTCACCATAGTATGATCTTGTCTGTGTAGGTCCACATAGGTCTGTATGTACCAGGTCCAATTTTCCTTTTGTTGTATATGATTTACTTTTATAACTTCTTATAGTCTTCTTTCCCATAACACATTCTCTACACATAGTGTTAGATGGTTTTACAATTTTCGGAAATCTCTCACTGCATTAGTGAAGCTTTCCTTCACAATATTATCAAAATTGACATGACAAGACCTTATGTGCCATAACCAACTGTCATCTATCTTTGCAACAAAAAAAGAAGCTCCAGATGTGTTTAACTCAAATACATTACCTCTAGTTTTAGTACCAATTACAATCAAGTTTCATGTCTTACTTCTGATAAAATATTTCCCATCAATGAACTTTAATTGATATCCTTTGTCCATCAGTTGTCCAACACTCAACAAATTATGCTTAAGTCCATCAACAAGTAGTACATTGTCAGTATTAGTCCTTCCATGCAAAGAAATAGATCCTACTCCTATGATAGGTTTAGGAATATTGTCATTGAATCTTACAACACTACCATCATACTTATTTAGTTTAACAAACTTGTTTTTGTCTCAAGTCATATGATGTGAGAAACCAATGTCTATAACCCATTCAGATTTCTTGTCAACATGTGATACTCAAGCTTTTTCTTCATGTATTGGTTTTTCATCTTTAATAAAAATAAATCCAATCTCTTCATAATCGCAATCATCGTCATCATCATCATCATCATCATCATCATAAATACCTTGACTAGCATAGTAACATTCATTTTCCTTTGAGTATTTAGGCTTGAAAAACTTAGGTTTGTGCTTAGGAACTCTTGTAGGATATCTAGATGCAAAGTCACCTACCTTAATGCATGAAAAACATTTTAAAGGTAAATGGGTATGTGCAAGATCATGAGGGGCCAAAAAGTGGCGATGTCAGTTAAAAACTTTGACAATGTAGCTGACGACTTTTTTTTCACCCGAATTTGATAAAACAAAAAGGCTATCTTAAGGAGATTATCAACTTTCTATCGATATAATTGCTGTCAAAATTTCAATTCGATAAGTAATTATTAGTTATTTTCTAATTGAGCTACCTCTAAAGTGTTGATTTATATACTGATTGAAAAATGACTATAACTTTCAGATGGTATAACATTTTTGAAATCCGAAAAATGTGTCACATTCTATGCTTTGCCTACTATAAGGGGGAAAAAAATTTTGAATTTTGTAAAGTTTTGAATGAGTTAAGGTGGTCAGACATGGGAGTTTTTTTATTCTGAAAATGTTGTAGCAAAAAATTCATAATTAATTATTTTTTTGGAAAAAAATTACAAAAAAATATGCATCGCATCCAGGCATGAGTCTACTACTTATATATAAAATCTTATAATAAAATATTATCATTTGATTATGATTAAGGTGGTCAGACATACACCTACTTCTTATTTTTTTCCTGAAATTTTTGTACTGTTGTATTGAAATCTATACTTTTCACCAATCATACTAACTTTTTTCTCAAAAAAGGTCTAGTAGTTTAGAAACTACATTCAATTTTCTATAGATTCTATTCTTAGAAATTTTTGATATTAGGTTCATAGCTAGTTGAAATTTTCACGTCAAGTTGACTAACCTTGATTTGCTGATTTTTCATTGCCACTTAAGGGAATAGTTTGGCCCCTCATGATCTTGCACATACCCAAATTTTTTTCAAATTTACCCTTACCAATATTTTCTCTTCTAGCGATCAGGGAAACAATTTCATCTAGCTTTCTTTCTTCTTCTTGTATCTGTTCCCATTCATTAGCATACTCACCAAGCTCTTCCTTTATATTACCACTGCTAGAGATCACAATTCCAGATATTGTCTTCTTGTGTGTATATGTCTTGAATGTTGTTTCAACTTTAGGTAAAGAATCTCCCAATTATGAAGCTTCAAAGGTAGTTAACTTTGCAATAAACATTTATCTACTAAATTTTTCATTCAAAGGTATAATCTCTTTTATAGCCTAAACTTTGGTCTTGTAACTAGGTGTCAATGATCTAAGGATCTTCGCAATGACTTCTTCCTTTTCATAAGTGCCTTTGGAGTTTCTAATTCCAATCATAACCTATGTAACTCTTTGTACATAAGCCCTAATGTTTTCATCTTATTTCATTTTCAACTTTTCCATTCTTGTTTTCCAATTTTCTAATTTTCCTTGCTTAGTAAACTTATCTCCTTCATAAAATACTTCTAATCTTACCCAAACTTTGTGTGTTGAATCCAAATCTTTCACCTCAGTAAATTCTCCTTCCAAGAGTGTGATGATCAGTGCTTCCCTTTCGACCATGTTATAAAAAAATATCTTCTTTTCATCATCAGTAGCTTTTTCTAATTCATTCTCAGTCTTCATGGTTACCTCATTCTTTGTAATCATACAGAAGTCAATGCCCAAACATAGAAAATGAGTTCACACCTTGTTCTTCCAACTGTGAAAGTTTTCAAGATCAAATTTTGGACTAACCTTCCTATAGAATGCCATCTCCAAGATCACCTCAAGATTTTAAGCTTTCTCTCTAAGGACCAATAGCTCTGATACCAATTTTTAGGAATAGCAATCCACCAATACAACTGAGGGGGGCTGAATCAGTTGTATGACAGATTATTAAACTTTAAACTTTGAATAGCAGAAATACCAATCAAATGAACACAATGAATGCCAACACAATAACACAATATTTTTTATTGAGAAAACCCTGTTAAAGTTAAAACCCTGATGGGAATTAACACCCACTAATGATGTACTGATAGTATAGTATCCTTGTTAGGAGTTGTTTAAAACATTACATTACATATTCCTTGTTAAAGAACAGACCCTGTTAGGAGTCAAGAAAAGAAGTAGGCACATTGCCTAAAGAAGGTTATGATCACCTTGAGAACTCACTATTCACAACACAATTGTATGAAAGGAAATACACAATCCTTGAACTGTCCAATAGCAACTATCTTTTCTTGATCAGTTCCAATGAAGTATATAAGTTATTATCTACTCTATATCCAGCAAACACAATCTCGTAGCTTTCTCAATCCTCTTTTACAACACATACATACTGCCATCTCTTTTTAAAAGAAAAGATCTTACATATATACCCTACTACAAAAGAAATGATCAGGTTGGTCAATTAGGGTTTCCTAATATAAAAATAATTACATAACTCCTTGCTAAGATACACAAGGTATCTAAAATAAGTATTCAATAATTTTAATTCAATAATTAAGGACTGACATTCGTAATCCATGCTCGCCATTCATGATACATGCTACAACTCTTAAGTCAGCTTCCAAATAGGTTTTCTCCAGAACACACACCATAGCTGATGTCATTCTAGTTTTTGTACCTTGCTAAGATCAGTGAACATTCTTTAGTACACTATTTGTCATCCCTTAATCTCACATACATTGAATCCTCATCGCCTGTAAGATATACTTAAAACTCAGAGACTAACTCTATCAACTACCACTATCATAGTCTAGTAACCAATGTTCACCAAGGGTAAGTGCACAAAGATGGGGGACCAAAAAGGGGGTATAAGATGCCATTGTTTTCCTGAAATCAGCAAACTCTAAACTTCAAAAAGAAATTGAAGATAGTTAGACTCAAAATTTTAAGATGTGACAAAAACAAGAGTTGTAATACTCTGAATCTAGTTCCTAAACTACTAACTTATTTTGAAAATGGTGCAGATTAAGGCCCTCAAAAAGGGGGAGCACAAAAAGTGGTCTTGTGTTTTGTCCAAAAACATAACATAGCATCTGGTGTGCTCCCCCTAAAATGTTAACTTTTTTTTTCAATTTTTTTAATCACTCTAGTGAGAAGTTAGCTAACACCACATAGTTTATCCTGGATTTTTTTGGTAATTTTTTTATGAACGTATAATTTTTGATGAATTTACGAAGTGCACACATCCTGAAAACATGAAATTTCTATGTGCTCCCCCTAGAAATAATTTAAAACTAATCAAAAATTAAATTTTCTTTTTTTTAAAGTGTGTAGAATGGAGTCTAGTTTCTAAAAAAGTAACTTATTGCAAAATTTGATGAACGAGCCAAAATCTATGCCCAAAATACTACATGTTGGTTTTTTACAAAAAATAAACATACACACAAAAGAAATTAGAGTTGAAAAACTTAACATAATCAGAATTCAAAATAAATTATATGCTTAGATAGTTAACAGAGAGATCTATAATATCACGTCATCTGATTTTTATGTTCTTGAGCCATGAGTAAACCTGATGAGGAGCACACAAAAAAAGATGTCATTTTTTTGTATGTCTGCTGGAAAACACGTCTTAGGCCTATTTTAATCATCCAAGCCTTTGGGTTGGATCTCCAAGGAAAATCCAAGGCCCTGTGTAAATTTAAGTTATATTTGTATAAATTATAAAATATAATGCTTTCAGGATGTTTAGGATAGGTTCCAGCTTCATAGGAGTTAACATGTAGATTCTAGATTTAAAAATTCCAGACTTAGCCAAATTTCAGGATTCAACCAGCCTTTAGTAGGGTTACCTCCCACAATCCTCATGGATTTCTAAGGTCAAACTAAAGCTGGCAAAAGGATTCCCAAAAGGTTTTAACTCATTTTATCACAAATCACTTGGTTTTGACCCCATCTCTATGACAGACTTAGCTTAGCTCTCACCCAAATCTCTCTCTCTCTCTCTCTCTCTCTCTCTCTCTCTCTCTCTCTCTCTCTCTCCCTTATCTCTCTCTCTCTAGAGTGAGAGAGAGAGAGAGAGGTTTGAGATGAGAGAGAGAGAGAGACAGAAATAGATTTGAGATGAGAGAGAGAGAGAGAGAGATTTGGGTGAGAGCTAAGATAAGTCTATCGTAGAGATGGGTCGAAACCGAGTGATTTGTGATAAAATGAGTTAAAACCCTTTGGGAATCCTTTTGCAAGCTTTAGTTTGACCTTAGAAATCCATGATGGATTTTGGGAGGTAACCCTGTTGAAGGCTTGTTGAATCCTAAAATTTGGCTAAGTCTGGAATTTTTCAAATCTAGAATCTGCATGTTAACTCCTATGAAGTTGGAACATATCCCAAACATCCTGAAAGCATTATATTTTATAATTTATACAAATATAACTTAAAGTATAAGAAATTAAAATTATCAAACTTATACTTAAATGTTATATTTGTATAAATTACCCCCCCCCCCTCTCTCTCTCTCACACACTATATAAATCATATCTTACATAGGGCACACGCCCTATAGGGCGTACGCCCTATGTAAATTTATGATTTTCATAGTGCGTGCACGCTATGAAAATCATAAATTTACATAGCATGCATGCCCTATAAGGTGTGCACGCTTTGTAAAGGATTTGAATTGCCCAAGCCTAAGACTTGGGCAACCCAAGCCATAGGGTGTGCACCCTTTAGTGCGTGTGCGCTATGTGCGATGGGGGGCCAAAAAGAAAAGTGGCATCTTTTTGGTCCCCCATCTTTGTGTACTTACCCCCAAATCTTTTGTAACTCAGCCAATATGAAATATTACATTGTGTGATCTTAGATATAAGACCATGCAACACCTTCTTGTACACATAACTATGTTCATACATTCTGAATCATCTGTATGATCTTTGTACACTGTAATAACTAGCCTATTCTCTTCATAGAAAAATATGTTGACATCAGTGACAAAACACAAATGAAAATAGCAGTAATTACAACATCACTCAACAAGATAACGTAGTGATTAAACATATTAAATGCATCCAACAATCTCCCCAATGCAATAGAAATATCCAACAGATGCTGGAGTGTTGTTTATGAATTCAATATAGTCTTTGACATAAATAACCTGGCATGCTTTAATCATATCAATGACTCGTCTATCCAATATAATAGAATTGAGAGGGAGATATGCTCCCCATCAATCTTCCCAAATGAGAGCATTTCTTCCATCTCCAATATCCCAAGTAATGTGATCAATAATTACTTTTTAACTTTCTAAAATGAAATTCTACAATCTTGATCCCTTAGGAGGATAATTGTGTCTAAAATTTCTCAAAGGGTCCCTTCCTTCAAAATGTTTTCACCTTAATATTTTAACCCATTTGGCTTTAAAGTTTTTGTATATGGGTATGTGTAGGATCATGGTATGCCAAACTAGGCCCTTAAGTGGCAATGAAATTCAGAAAATTAGGTTTAGGCAAGTTGACATAAAAATTTGAACAAGTTATAAATATTATATCAAAAATCTGTAAGAAAAGAATATATATAAAATTGAATTTAGTTTCTAAGATACTAGGCCTTTTTTGAAAAATAATTATTCTATATGTTGAAAATTTTTAATTTCAATGTAGTAGTACGAAAATTTCAGGGAAAAATAAGAAGTAGGTGTATGTCTGACCACCTTAAACACAATCAAATGATTTTTTTTTTACAATATTCTAGATATAAGTAGACTCATGTCTGGATCTGACATGTATTTTTTTGTAGTTTTTTTCCAAGTAAATAATTAATTATGATTTTTCTTCTACAACTTTTCCAGAATACAAAAACTCTCGTGTCTGACCATGTTAACTTAGTCTAAATTTTATCAAATTGAAATATTTTTTTATTTTTCTTGTAGTAGGAAAAGCATAGAATGTGACACATATTTTGGATTTCAAAAATGTTATACAATTTGAAAGTTATAGCTATTTTTCAACAAGTCTATCAATTAGGACCAGAAAGATAACAAGTAGGTGTATGTCTAACCACACTAAAAAAAATCAAATGATAATATTTTTTTATAAGATTATAGATAAAATTAGTAGACTCATGTCTGAATGTGATGTATATTTTTTTATTATTTTTTTCCAAGTAAATAATAAATTATGATTTTTCTACTACAATTTTTTCTGAATATAAAAACTCTCGTGTCTAACCACCTTAACTTGGTCTAAACTTCATCAAATTGAAATAATTTTTTATTATTATTGTATTAGGTGAAGCATAGATTATGATTTATATTTCAAATTTAAAAAATTTTATATTGTTTGAAAGTTATAGTTATTTTTCAAAGAGTCTATCAATCAGGACTTCTTTTTCACATCGCCACTTTTTGGCATACCATGATCTTGCACATACCCATATTTTCCAAAACAATTTAGCCCCTAGAGCTTATTTTTTATGGTTGATGTCTTTAATACTTATCTCGTCTTCCTCCTTTTTTTTACAAATTTTATCCCATGCTATCATTTATCTAGTTTTATCATTAGATACTTTCCAAAATAAAGTTCTCAATTTTTTGTTGATCTCTTTCTCTATTCCTGTTGGTAGACTATAGCACATTATTTGATATATGGGTATATATCTGAGAGAACAAATTTGATCATTGTAGTTTTTCCTGCATTCATTAACCATTTCCCTTTTCATGATTTAACTTTACCATCTAGATTTCTTAATACTCTACCCCATAGGTTAGTTGTTCTAATAGCTTTTTCTAAAGGAAGTCCTAGGTATTTACACAGTTATTTTCCCATATTAAATTCTAGACATCTACAGATGCTATGTTGTATTTTCTCAGAAGTGTTAAGGAAGAAGATTTAAGATTTCTCCTTATTGATTTGTTGACCAAATGCCTTAGAATATCCATTTAGTAGATTTTTAAATATGAATTGGCTTCTAATATATTAGCTTCTCCAAATAGTAAATTGTCATAAAAAACTATTGATGAGTACAAGGTTCTAATTCCTCGGTAACTTTGATTCCATATATTACATTTTTTCTTCTAGCCCTTGTTACGGAGTGGCCAAAGGATTCTTCCATGATAATAAAAAGAGAAGGAGAAAGGGGATCTCCTTGCCTTAAACCCTGGGATATGTTAAAGAATCTAATAGGGTTTCTATTTACTAAGACCAATATTTTAGGACTAGAAATACATTCACAAATAAGGTTTATCCATTGTTTTTAAAAACAAAAAGATTCCATACATTTACACAAGAATCTCCAATCTACTTTTTCATATGATTTTTTGATATCTAATTTGATCAGCATACTTGCAGTTTGATTGACTTGGATAGAGTGTATGACTTTTTGTGCAATAATTACTCCATCCAAAATGGATCTTTCTAGGACAAAGCTAGTTTATTCTTTCAAGATAAGTTCAGGGAGGAATTTTTTTAACCTATTGGCCATAGTTTTAGTGAGTAACTTGTATAGAGTGTTTCATAGGGATATAATTATGAAATCATCTAAGATTTCTAAATTTGGCATCTTGGGAATTAGAGCTATGGATGTATTATTTATTTCTTGAAGAAGTTTTCCTAAATTTCACATACCTTCTAAGGCAGCTACAACTTCCTCGGCTATAAAATGCCACCATTTTTTATAGAAGAATGTAGGAAACCCATCAGGCCTAGGAGATTCATCTGGATGGAGATTTTTTAAAGCCATTTTGTACTTCTTCTTTAGTAAATTTGGCATTAAGAATTTTATTTTGTTCTATTGTAATAATAAGATCATATTTTCTTGAGCAATTATGTCTTATCCTTCTAGATTATTCAATATATCTTCAAAGTATTTATCTTCTTCTAAGGCTATGCTATCTTGATCTTCAATAAGTGTTCTACCCTCTCTTTGAATAATTCTAATTATATTAAAGTTTATTTTCTCTTTTGAGCTATTATGAAAATAATTTGTATTTCTATCCCCATTCTCTAACCAAACTTTTCTGGATTTCTGTCTCCAGAAAGATTCTTCCTTTGAGAGAACATCTTCATAATTACTTAAAAGGACCTTCTCCCTTTGGCATATTATTTTATCCATACCTTTCTTTATGATTTATTCATTTAAATATTCTAATTCTTATTCATTATTTTTTTAGAGTAAAAAATATTTCTAAAGTTATCTTTGTTCCACTTAATAATGTTATGTTTTACATATTTTAACTTAGCCATTAGTAAAAAAAAATTGGTTCCCTTAAAGTTTTTTTCATTCCACCATTCCTCTATCTTAGAGAGGTAGGTTTCATCTTTCAACCACATCTTTTCAAATTTAAAAAGGGTTCTATTTAGGTATATAGTTTTCTTCTAAATCTAGATATATTGGAAAATAATCTGATCTTAAGGTAGCCATAATGCTTGATTTGATATTTAGATTAAATTTTGTTCAGTTGCCCAAGAAGAAGAATCTACCTAATTTTTTTGTAATATGAACTAGCTCTATACTTTTATTGGACCATGTAAATGTTCAGTTAGCCATCGGTATTTTCATACCTCCAATCTGTTGAATCTAATTTTTCTATGCAATCATGGTTTGGGTAATCTGTATGGATCCTCTGATTTTTTCCTTAAGATCTAAAATAGCATTGAAATAACCACCTAAGAATATATTCTTATTAGGGTTATTATTGATGAAAGGATAGATTTCATGCCAGATAATTTTTTTTCATGTAGAAATTTTGGCCCATATATATTAATAATTAAAAATGATACATTACTTCTGAATTTTTTTACCCTGCCTGCTATCCAATGGGAATTACTATCTACTATATCAAAGGTTATAAACCTTGGATTTCATAACATATCTAATCCTCCAAATGCTCCCTCTAAATCTACCCCCTTTATTTCCCACAACCATATTTTTTGTTGATGGTTTCATACCCTTCTTGTTCTAGTTTTCTCTCTTGTATTAAAAGTAAATCTACTTCGAACATAGCCAAGCACCTTTTAAAAAGGCACTATTTGTTAAGGGTGTTTAATCCCCTAACATTCCATGATACTATATTTATGGCTCATTGGAAAAGACCTTCCCCTTCCCTACATGCAAAATTGATGTGATTTTGACTTGACCAGAAGCGTCCCCATCTTTTTGTCTAAGTTATTTCAATGAATTTCTTCATCTTTTGTAAGACCGTTTGGCACAATTTTGGGATATTTTTCCTTCACATATTTTAAATAATCCTAACTTTTCTTCTACCAACAATTCATAATTGTAACACGACTCTGATTCAGCCTCATCCTTTTCTGATTCCATTGATTCAAGAACTTTCAATATCATTACCTCATCTATTTCTTGATTTAAACCTAAGAAATCATTAATCTCATTTACTCTAATTCATCTAATTTAATCATAGAGTTTTCTTTTACACCCTTAATCTCACTAGAGTCCCTAAAAATTTATGATTGACGGTCTAGGATTTTGGAATTTTGATTTCTTTTTTATATACCTGAACCTATTTGTGTACCTATTAAACGACTACTCACATTTTCATTTTGAGTATTGTCCTTAAGTTCTCTGATAGAATTTCCTTCTTCTAATAAAACTTTAGACATTTTTATACTACAAACTTTTTTATTATTTATTTCTATCAATATTTTTTCTCTAATTGGATCACAAGCTTGATCTTGTTCTATTTCTATGTATGTATTTAAGGCTTTTCTTCTTTGGAAACCTAAAGGTTATGTGCTATTCTCACTATGCCCTCCTATTTTAGAACCATACCTGACCTCTAATAATATTAAACTAGGTTCATTAATCTGGGGAATCTTATTGTTAAGATTAGATTCCTTGTCCCTATTTTCATCAATACCTATACTTATAGGAAACAGGTTTTCTGAACTTACAAAGCATACTTGGTTCTCCCGATTCTATTATATGCTATCTAATTCTACCCTAACTATTTTACCCATATTCTCATATTATTCTAATATGTGCATTAAAGAAATTTTATACTCATCTGAGTTGATTTCTGGATCATCTTTATTTCTATTGATTTGAAGGAACTTTTCTGAGGCTTTTATGTTTATTTCACTATCTTCCCTAATTTCTTCTTCTTCTAATTCGCCATGATTGTTCTATCGCATTTCTTTCATGCCCATTTGTGCACTAAGTTCTTCTTCATAAAATATAGGTTTAATTTCAAAAACATATTTCTTTCTATAAACTGAAATAGATTTTAGGATTTTGATATTGATATAAATTTTAGGGTTTTAATATTATTTAACTGTGGAAAAATTGTGTCGATCATTTTGACATATTGCCCTAAATGATTACCAATAGCCTTAAAAAAATTTTAATTAATTAATTCTATAGGGATATCCACAAGAAGGACTGCTCTCTCTACTAAATTTAATTTAGATTACTGGGTTTGAAGTTGGGTTCCCAATTAACAAAAGAAATTTTTTTTCCTTTAAATCTATGGTTTTCTCCATTTAAAAATTTATCTTTCATGTCCTGAGAAGAGCATTTTAAAAATAAGAAACCTTCTGAAAGGGTGGTGATACTTACCTGATTGTGATATTTGTTTTGGAACCAATCTCTCACTTCTGAGGCTTTGGTTCCTATCTCGTTCCATCTCGCAAAGAGTCCATAAGTCTTACATAAATCTTGTATTCTTTCGATTCTACCAGAGTCTAAAATCACCATATTTTTAGATTTACCCTTTCCTCTCTTCAGTTTTATTCTGAAATCAACAAGTGCCCTATCATCTCCTCCTGGATAATGTTTATTAGGGTTACTCAGAGTTTCAAAGGGATTGTAGGTTCTAAGGGGAAAATTTCTTGCTGATTTATTATGAGTAAACATTTTCCATGAGGATTTTGATCTGGTTTGAATCCAGTCATCTTGTTTTTCATGCATTGGAAGATGCAAGCCATATCTTTCCCTTTTTGAATATTTGGTGTGCTCAAAGAAGAATATCTAAAAATCTAATTCTTCAACAAAAAGTATATGATTCTGTTTATAAAATAGTTTTGGAAGATGAGAGTGGCCTTTCTGAGGGGCGATAGTAGATATTCATGGTGGGTTCACAAAATTTTTGCCTTGAGATTTTGTCCACCATTTATCATGAGAGTCTGCTGAAAAAGGCAAAGACATTTATTTATCATCACTTTTGTAAATAATAACTTTTATTAACTATCTTAATATATTTTATATCATAATAATTAATAATAATAAAATAGATACCTATTTCAAATTTTAGAGATATAATTATCTTTATATTATGTTTTCTTTATTTTAAAATTAAACTAAATATATATATAAATATAATAATTATTAAAAATATTAATTTTATGAAATGATTAGAATTAGTAAAATAAAAATAAAATAAAAATTTTCTATCTAGTTAATAATTTATACATTGTATTCATTATTTATTATATTTAATATTTATATTAATTTGTATAAGTTATATTATATTATTTATATATTATATTTTTTTTTACTTAATAATATATGAAATATATTATATAATAATAAATACAACTCAAATATAAATTTTATGCATAAAACAAATAAATATTATATTTTATTGATATTTATGTTAAAATATATTAAATATTATAAAATATATATTTAACATAATATGTTATATATAATTCAAATATTATAATAAATTAATATTGAAGGTACAACATAAAGAACATCAATAAAATTGAATAATGAAATATAAGTTTTGCCAAATGTAATATACTTACCCAAAAAGCATTGAGCGTCTTAGGATAATAGGGCAATAAAATACCCAATGATATGGCTAAAGCTTTAGACTCAAGTTTAAAATATATAAAATATGTTGTGACTTGAAGCATAAAGATTATAGAGAAATATGAGTAGAGGTGAAGAAATGTGAAAAAAATATCAAAGTTCATTCATCTTGGAAAGAGGGAGCAGTGAAAAGCAGTGGGGAAAAAATTAAAACATGATGTGATAGTTGAGTGGATTGCAATCATCATGCAATATATAGTGTTAAGCATCTTAGGATAGTTGGACAATAATGTACCCAATGATATGGCTAAAGCTTTAAACCCTAGTTTAAAATATATGAAATACATTATGACTTGAAACATGAAGATTCTCAAAGAAATAGGAGTAGAAGTGATAATAAATTTATTTTTTTATTTTTATTTTTAAAAATAACTCGAAGATCATTTATTCTAAAAAGAGGGAGCAGTAAAAAAAATAGTGGGGAAAACATAAAACAATATCTAATGACTGAGTGCATTGCAATCGTCTTGTAATGTATTTCAATATATATGTTAAAAGTTAGCCGACCTATTTCAAATAAGAAATACAATCAACATAATTATAACCAAATAAGTAATTTTAATACAAATTTAAAATAAAAAATTAATAAAATTCAAGTGAATAGATTAAGTACGTCACTCAATGCTCATTACAACATTTATAATTATCTACTCCTACGACATCATAAGGAACGAGTAAATTGACTTCAATGACAGACGTGGTTAATTTCTTTCTTCCTTGAAGGTGAAGCAATAAAAATGTATAACAGTTTAACAAGGAAGCCACAAAAACTAAAAAAGCATGGTGTAAGCATCGTATTGAACTTAAGTAGATTAGATGAGTAAATGATTGAACAAGTCTTCTAATCATTACCATTTGAAACTATCTTTAAAAGTAGCAGCTAGACAACTACTTCTCATGTATCAAATCATAAGGAAATATATTGTTTCACACAAGTTCAAGTTTGAAAAATT
The DNA here is from genome assembly GCA_027943335.1 of Chamaecyparis obtusa. NCBI lineage: Eukaryota > Viridiplantae > Streptophyta > Pinopsida > Cupressales > Cupressaceae > Chamaecyparis > Chamaecyparis obtusa. The sequence continues at coordinate 87,433 of BSBK01013337.1, forward strand.
AAAAATTAAAAATTACTATATAGTAAATTTAGATTTATTTATTGAGTTGCATATATAAATAAATTATAAATTTGGTAATTAATTAGGAGGATATTTAGTGTTAGGTAAGAAAATAAAAGAATTTGTAAATAGGGATCTTAATGTAGGTTAATAAATAACATGTAAATAAAGAGTATATAAGTAATGGATAAGAAATGTAATGAGTTAAAATATTTGGAAATAATGTGAATGAATACAAAATAGATAGGGATTAGTAGAGTTGTAATATATAACTATTTAATTCATGGTATTTAAATGAGTGAAAAACTCAATAAAACATATTACTGTTATGTGAATTTTAACATCACAATTTATTTTTCCCAACTCAAAGTAATGTGATATGCTTATATCATTCCACATAATACAAAAATTTCAACATTGACCATCCAATAATATGAAGCAAATCCACTTAATGTGGAAAAATATAATTGTACTCTAATTGAATATGAGCGAGTCATCGATTTAAAATCCACCTAAGTGTCATGGTGACTCATTTTATTGTATATTTTTTTTATCAAAAATCTCAACCATTAGTGTGTTGATGATAAGAAATGTCCCCTTTAGTTTGTTGAGTGTATTTGATCCAAGGGCATAGATAATGAAACTAATGCATAATAGCCTCAATTCTTATACATGTGAATATACACAGCCTCAAAATATGTAGATGTATGTCATGTGAATAGTCATAGCCTTAAAAAAAATAAAGGTGTCATGATAGACATCATGTTTAACAATTTGATATGAGACCTATTATGCATAGTATGTTCACCATTAAAAATATTATTTTATGAAAATTTGAATGTTCGTATAGACAAAGCCACCTACACCTTGTATGATATGAAGCAAAGGCCTCCATAGTCAACTATACATGTGGTCATTTCTAGGATAAGGTATGCACTTGATCAGATTGAAGAACTAGCATGAATTGGAACCCTATGCATACAATAAATTATTCTAAAAAAAATACTACTACTATTAAGAAATTATAAATTTCAAAGAAGTAAATCTTGGCACAACTATGTTTAAAAAAGATAGTATCATGTAGATAACTGCATCACATTTTCATGCTTTGAACTTTTTATAATGCTTGGGAAATCCTACTTAAGTGTTTATATGACTTCTTTCAATGCTTTTTAAATAAATCTCATATAAGTTCATTATGAGAAATTAGACTTCTATCATATATTGTTAATAAAAAATAGTGTCGACACACTCAATATAAATTAATAGAAATACAAAAATTATTATAATATTGTGAATGTTATGTAACTTTTTAAAAATATAACCAATAATATATAAGATCTTATAATGACTATTAGTACTTTTTCTTATAATAAAGACTCATTATCAATGTTGCAAAAAAATAAAGAATACATGCTTTAGAAAATACAACTCATTAATAGTAACTGTAGAAACGAAAAAAAAACACAACTAATACATGACAATGGACACATTATTCTCTTCTTTCTATCTTGTAAACTAAAAGAGATGCTCCTTAAGATCTAACAATATAACAACTAAAGAAGCGCAAATACTATAAATTAAATTTTGACTAACCCACAAAAGTCCATAGCAGAGCCCATATTAAGTAGATTTATGACAAATAACCACATATAATACATTTCCTCTTGTTGAGTCAAAGGGACACCGACAAAAACATTCATGAATAATAAAATAATGAACACATTAACGCAGCTCATCATTACATTTTAAAACTATTTAATTTTGATTGGGCAATTTTCCACTTACGTGCAATCTGCACCTTATTTCGCCTTCTTGATCAAATAATGAAACCATTAACTCAAAAATAGCTTATTCATATTTTCCCTCAGTTGGGGACGCGACATTGTTTCCTTATTTCCCCTTGAGATCCAGTCAGCACATCAATAGAACCCATCTTTACCATGGCTCTCCCAAAATTCCTCCTCCAAATGGTTGGATACTTCGAGTTAATCTTCACCAGTCTAGAAGTGGCATCATTTGAAATCAAAGTCTGATTGGACTTCAGCAATCCACGCTTGTATTCCAAATCGACGTAGTATTTCACGTCCAATTTAGTGGGTGTAAGAGGATCCAACGGAACAACAACACTAGAGGAAGAAGATGAAGCTGGGCATTTGGCCTTTAGCTGAAGGGCATACCGAGGATCCATGGATGGATCCTGAACACCCTTTCCGCTGAAGTTGTACAAACGATCTGCACTAAATGAAGAACAGTGAGAAACTCCAATAGAGTGCGCCCCTGCAGAAACATAAACATCATTAGTATTAGAAGGTTCCGTGTTCATAAAGTTTAACTAAGTATTTAAGGCGTAGAATCAGAAAAGCAAGTACCTGAAAGAGTAACCATGTCTTCTTGGGACAGATGCTTCTGAGCAAATAGTTGTGTCAACTGGTTTACGTCGAATGTGGGAGGAGGCAAATTCCCCGGAATATCAGATGCTCGAGATATCCTTCCATCTCTTCGTCCTCCCTCAACAGCCCACATTAGACCACCGGCCTGAACAAGAAATTAACATAGTTAGCACTTTAGCAATATTAGCCTAAGATAGTGACTACGTTATTCCATTAATGCAAATCTTACTTGGTGGGCGCTATCTCTTGCAGCAAAAGCCACTATGTCGGCACAAGAAACAACTCCTGGGCATATGGCTTCATTTCTAGATTTTGCTGCATCAATTATGTCGAAGCCCGTCAGGCTTGGATTGTTTGCAGGGGAGTCTTTCTCTGCAATATTTCCTCCTGCGGAGTCGATGAGGATTGAGCCGTCACAACCCTGCAATAATAACTCAACGTTTAAAAAATAGTTACCAAATGATTATATCTTGGAATAACTCATGGAGTGATTCACAATACTTACTCTCACGAAGCAATCGTGAAAATGCATTCTAATTAGAGCAGGTGCCACACCAGGACTAGCTGCAACAGCTTTTCCCACAACGTCACTCACAATCCCCTCTGCCTCAGGGCATGTATGGCGATAGTAACCCACATTTAAACCGGCAACATCAACCATACTGCTCGTAAATGACTGCAGTAGGATCAGTGCAACAAGTGCAGGAATCATTTTCTTTTCAGACGAGTTGAATACAATTACTACAACAGAAGTTTGGAGATTAATTAGGAGCTCTTTATTTTTGCTTACAGAAGAGATGAGATGTCGATATGGGATATGCCACCATCTGGTATTTAAATTGTCCGTCAGCTGCCAATGTTCGATGAACCAGCCGACACAAGTTAACCAATTTGACCAGACTCCATTGATGATAGGTGATGAAATTCGATTCTTAGTATTTAAGGATACAAATGAATTAATCAATTGCATCATTTATTGCTAATTATATCATTCACTATTGGCAGCTAATCTGACGTGGGCGGGGCCCACAATTGACAACTTCATATATCATTGCATTTTCGGAATGACATATAATTATCAATAAAAGATTATTTAACACATTCGTAGCTCTTGCATTCTCAAAATTTATTCCACGACAGCTAGCTAATTATTGTCTTTTTCTTTATAAAACTGCGTTGTTCCGCAGATGCCTCGAAATTATTGTCGATGACAATGGACTGGTCAGCCGATTTCGTAATATTAGTTTTCTAAAGATTTCGTTGGCCTTAGTAGATAGACATGACCGAGTAAACCAAAGTGCAAGTAAGGAATTTCATACGCCAGCTTTATAGTGTTCACGTGGTTAATATTTTGGGAATTGAGGTTCATAAAATTAGAGTTTTCCAACCACTCAACGTATTTTCAGCTATTTAAAATAATTGAAAACAATAAAAAAGCTTTTAAAGTGTCGTATTATTGTTATATTATACTTCGAAAATAGGAGAGAAACATTTGAGTACTATTTTGTTTTCAACTGAAACGGACTATACCTATGTTTGTCTTCTTATCATTACTCTTTGAATGATCTTTCTTAAATGTTGTGAATCGGACAAGAGTATTACTTTTCATAATTAATAAACAAACTAAAAGTATTTAGTTATCGAGGTAAATGATAAATAATTATATTAGTATTTATAATATATGGAGTTTATTTGTTCTTATTAAGGCATAAAAGATCTACATCCTTTACATAAAAGTATAAGGTGGAAAGGAGGGGTGTCACAAGTAGTGAAACAAACAAAAGGAAAGGACCAAATACAATAAAAATAATATCTTGCTGGAAAAACAAATGGATACTAGTACACAACTAAAAGTAGCACAAAAAACAAAAACTAATTTTCCAAATCACCATAGTCCTTCACAACCTACCACTCTTGATCAAGAATGTTTAGCTCGTCAACAAAAGAAGACCCCTAAAAGAAGAAATATCTTTAGAAGACAATTTGGCATGACCATTTTTCATAGAGCCATCTTGAGGACTAAGAAAAGCCACGCCTCAAGTAGAGAGTGCTTATGCTTAGCATGCTTCCTTTCTAGCTCCTTTTGCATAACTTGCAAGGAGATGGCCATCTTGATGATCACTTCAATGGGCTTGTAGAATTAAAATTATCTCTCTTTCCTTGCCTTACTTGGGGCATCAAGGATTTTCTTTTCCGTAGCATGTTGATGGTTGACATGGGAGAGATTTCCTTTAGAGGGGGGTATTAACAATGGTTGAGAATGAGGCCCACCTAAGATTGGGCTTGCTGGATTGATACATGTCCACAACCATAGCAAAGTTAGTGGAATAAGCTACAGGATTATGAACTTGGGTGAGAAAATTATAGCTGAAAATGAGGCCTTGATGCAAGAGAAAGCTATCAAGATTTTATTGGGAAAATTAACTCATAGAGATAAAAAAGGAAAATTTCATTGTAATTCTAATCCAAAAATGATTTAACATGTGAAATTTTTGGAATGATATGTTTCAAGGTGACCATCGAGGGTAACATACCTCATTAGAATCTCTACCACCTCATTCCTCTCGCCACACAAATCCTCTATATGAAAACCTTTATGAAGGATAAATAATCATGTCGAAAATGATTTAACATAAAAAATAGTTAAATGAATAAAACATTTTGAAACTGACCATCATAGGTAACATACCTCATTAGATCCTTTTCCACCTTCTTCCATCCACCAATAACATCTTTGTTAATAACATTCTAATAATAATATAATAGTGTTCCTTTGTTAAGCTATGTATGATTAATATTAATATTATGATAAAATTTATAATTTTCTAGTGTTAAAATCTTTATTTATTGAATTTTATCTCTTCATGATTAAAATCCAGTTCTAAGAGTGAATATTTAATGCAAAAATAATAACCTTAATCTATAAAAATTAGTCAAAATATTATTGTAATATAGGCCTCTTCATATTCACCTTATTTATATTTATATTCTCAAGATGATATGTTAAAAAGATGGGATTGTTACATAACTAAGGTAAAGTTGTATTATACCAATCTTCATTTGATTTGCCTAACTATTTGGACAAAATGAGTGAAGATTTAATACAAAAAGTTGTAGATGACATATAATTCTAATGTGGGTATTTTTAAAGAGAATTATTTTTAAGTGATTGCAGAAACTTAGAAACTCATGATTTTTTTTGTCATCATGAAATAGTTGGTTATTGCATATGTTATCAAGAATATTTAGTCTACTAAGAATTTCTATGATATACATGCAATGGTAGTATGCTAACAAAGCATTAAATTTTAGTGAAAAAATAGCAAAGCATTAATTGTTGAATGTGTCAAATAGATATCCAAAAAAAAATTCTTCACGTCCTTAATGTTTTCACATTGCTGGTATACATGCCCCTAACTTGAAACACAACAATATCCTCATTAACTTTAAGTCATTCAATTTTATACCAAGAAGCCATGTTTAACCATAGTTTATGACTTCATACTCTGCCACCCTATTAGTGCATTTAAATTTCAACCTAAAGGTGAACTTATAATTGGTGCCATAAGCAACAATAACAAATTAACACATGATTTTTGTCCCTCAAATATGTACCATTAAAATATCCATTTCATATGTTATTATTTTGGAAATTTTGAGTTTGAAGGGGCAAATTAGGATTCTAGAATTTTTACTAATATTATCATTATAATATCCAATAAAATAGTATAGCTTCATGTGTAAGTAACCTAGCTCATTCTTATATTTACCTAGATTCTTCGTAATGTGATTATTTTTTTCTCTTGATGATCCTTGAAATATCTTCCATATAGTAGAGTTTTATCTTTCACAATACCTCCAAGTTCCTTAACAATACATTGTCTCTCATTTTCCACTTGCTTTACTCACTTTTATTTTCTATTTACTACCGTGACATTTAAATTCTCTACATTATTGAAAGGAACATCAAGGCCATTATTTTTAAGGATATAGTTTCTTTGTACAAATACATTTAGTATATGAATGTATTTCTTTGGATGTGATATTCCTACATTCATGTTTATATAATTCTCTAAAAAATATCTTGTTTGTTCTCCTTTTCTTTCTTTTGCGTTGAACTTCCTCCATAAAGTAACTCTTTGAACATGACCTTTGCAACTTAATTCCCTATTTTAAGCTAATATTTACTTTGAACCTTGTAGAGAATTTCATTCCAAGATATTTAAATTCTTCATTTGATTTATTTACTATCAATTGTATCTATTCTATAGCTTATTTGAGTTTATTGAAGTTCTTATTGGGGAGCTCATATTGAATATTATGTGTACCTTGATCATATTGAAATAACCCATTTTTACCATTCATATCATGTTGGTCCCTATTTTCATCTTGATATTACTCAATTTAACATCATCTTCATCTTCATTTTTTTTCTTTTGTACCTATTGTAGCAATAACAATTTGTTTCAATTCAGGAGGTTGAAAACTAACTTAACACCCAAAACAAATCTTGTTGAATATTCTAACGGTCATTCATCAAGAGATAAAGGGTATATCTCTAATGGTTTCCTTGATATCCATGTATTAACATCTTTTAATGTTTATATTTTTGAGAGGTGGTAGTAAAAGAAATAATTGGAGTGTCAACTGATATTGTCAGCTATGTGCATGAGAATATTAACATAGAGTCATGAGCTTCACTTATATTTTATGAGTCCATATTTTCTTCACATCTAGGGTTGATAAACTTATACATAAAAGTTTTAATACTGGTTATATACAAATTGTATTGGCTAATTTATTTGAGGTGTATTAATATTCATCCCTTAAATCAAAAAAGGAAATGTCTCTACCAAATGCACTAAGAAGTTTATTATCACGGATAACATTTGTAGACAATTTTAATTTAAAATTCTACCTTCTATTGTGTTTCCTATGCAACATCTACTTTTATATCTTTAACTTTGAGTGTTCTAACATTTTTTATTCCTATTTTTTATTTTTAATAGAAATTTCTAGTTTATATTATTGGTTAGAGTTATTTATCTAGGAAACACACATTTTATTTATTACTTTTGTATCTTTTAAAGTACTATACAATGAATATTATCCTCTTACCTGCACTAAATATTGATAAGAATGGGTATTTAAAACATGGACCTATTCAAATATTCCTTTCACGCGATGTCAATTTATTGGGTACCAATATTGTTAGTTCTATATATTTTTATTATATTTATGTTAAAATACATAAAACATTATATTATATCTATATTAAATAATATATATTATATAATAAGATTATATATAATTCAAATATAAAAATTTCATTAAATATTAAAAGTTGAACATAAAAAATAAAAATAAAATATAATAATGACATATAAATTTTACGAAAACTAATATAGTTACAAAAAGTGTTAACCATCTTACGAAAATGGGGCAATAAAGTACCCAATAATATGACTAAAGCTTTAGACACTATCTTAAAATATATGACATATGTTATGACTTGAAATGTGAAGATTCTTAGAGAAAGACTAGTAGAGGGGAAGAAATGTAGAAAAAAATTTGAAGTTCATTCATCCCAGAAAGATGGAGCAGTGAAAATTAGTGGGGAAAAACTAAAAGATGCTCTGACAGTTGAGTGCAATGCAATTGTCTTACAATGTATAGTGTTAAACGTCTTAGGATGGAAGGACAACAAAGTACCCAATGATATGGCTAAAGTTTTAGACCTAGGTTTAAAATATATGAAATATGTCATGACTTGAAATGTGAAGCTTATCAGAGAAATATGAGTGGAGGTGAAGAAACATGAATAAAACCTGAAATTCATTCATTTTGGAAAGAGGGACCAATGAATAGTGATGAGGAAAATGTAAAACATGATCTGATGGTTGAGTGCATTACAATCGTCTTGTAATGTATTTCCATGTATATGAACCATTGATGTCAAAAGTTAGCCAATCTGTTTCAAAGAAGAAATGCATTCAACATAATTATAATAAAATAAAGTATTTTTATACAAATTTAGAATAATAAATCAATGATAAAAAAAAATGTAACTCATATATAAATTTTATACATAAAATAAATAAATATTATATTTATATTAAAATATATTAAATATTATATTATATCTATATTAAATAATGCATATCACATAATAAGATTATATATAATTCAAATATATAAAAAAGATAATTAAATATTAAAGGTGCAACATAAAGAGCATAAATAAAATCTAATAAAGAAATATAAATTTGATAAAAAGTAATAAACTTACGAAAATCGTTTAGTTTTTTAGGACAATGTAGCAACAAAGTACCTAATAATATGGCTAAAGCTTTAGACCATAGTTTAAAATTTATGAAATACATCATGAATTTAAACGTGAATATTCTCAAAGAAATGTAAGTTGGCGGAAAGAAACATGGAAAAAAATTGAATTTCATTCATCGTGGAAAGAGGGAGCAATGAAAAGAATTGGGTTTAAAAGTAAAACATGATTCGACGGTTGAGTGCATTGCAATCGTCTTGCAATGTATAGTGGTAAGTGTATGGCTAAAGCTTTAGACCACAGTTTAAAATATATGAAATACGTTGCGACTTGAAACATGAAGTTTCTCAAAGAAATACGAGTAGAGGTGAAGAAACGTGAAAAAAACTTGAAGTTCATTCATTCAAGAAAGAAAGAGCAGTGAGGGAAAAAAGTAAAATATAATTGGACAAATGAGTCCATTGCAATCGTCTTGCAATGTATTTCTATTATATAAATCGTTGATGTCAAAAGCTAGTCGATCTGTTTCAAAGAAAGAAATGTGTTCAACATAATTACAACAAAGTAAATTACTTTTATACAAATTTAGAATTAAAAACAAAAATCGGTAGAAGTAAACAAGTGCCACTTAGTGGCCAAGTACTTGCCTTTAGTTTTTTAATTAATTATAACCTATAACTTATAATTGAAGTAATTTAATTTTTTGTTTTTTATAATTATAGATAATTATTGAATTGTTATAATTATTTGTAATAATAAGTATTTTTTTAATTTTAAAATTGAGTAATAATGGTAATTGTTAGAATAAGCAAAAATTATTTTTTTAAATAAAAGTACCATGTTTTTAAAAATATATTAGTAGATGTATTGAGCTACATATATATAAGTAAAATGTTTTTTTTTAATATATATTTAAAAATATAAAATATAATAATGATAACTTATTTGTTATATATTGAATATTTAGTTATATAATAATAAATATGATGTAGATTGATAATAGCAATATTAGGATTTAATAATAGTTATATTTATATAATTATTTTTATTAATAATTATAATACACTTATAGGTTGTCTTCTTTTTAAATCTAAATAATCCAAAAACATCTACATTAATATACCTAAAATATCAATACAATTGAAATAACACAAAATAGAATTACAATATACATAACTATAATTATAGTATTATTTAAAAAATATTTCCTAAATTTTGTTCATGTGAGCAAAACCAAAATAAATGGCTAAATTTATGCAATATAGAAAAAAATGCATTATTAAAATTGTTCCTTCTTAAAATTTCGTGTATAAGACTCAATTTATTTTAAACAATCATATCACCAATAAATATTTTTCACAATTTATTAATTTAAAAAATGTGCATGTCAACTATAGAAAATATAAAAAAATTCACACAATCATAAATATATTTAAATTTAATTGATGGAGATTGGTCCAAAAAAAATCATTTAGTCACTAGTTAAGACTAACAATCCAAAAAGTGATGCAATAGTACTTGCTAGCCTACCTACAAGTGCTAATAATAAAATTTGAATTAATAAATTAAGTACTTCAATCAATGCTCATTATAACATTTATTATTATCCGCTCCTATGGCTTCCCCAGGAACCAGTAAATTGATTTCTCCTTTAGATTTAAATGATGCACGTGATTAATATTCTTTCCTCCACGAAGGCGAAGCAAAAAAGACGTATAAAAGTTTAACCAGGCGGACACTAGATTTAAAAGAGGATGATGTAAGCATCGTATTAAACTTAAATAGATTTGACTAGTTGTCGATTGAACGGGTCTTCTAATCATTACCATTTCAAGATTTCTTTAAAAGCGGAGGATGGAGAAATGCTTCTCACGTCAACTTCAATTTTCATGAAATATTAAAGTATATCAAATTATAAGGAAATACAGTGTTTTACACAAGTTGAAGTTTTAAACTAAAAAATAATTATATAGTAAATTTAGATTTATTTCTTGAGTTGCGTGTATAAATAAATTTTAAATTTGTTAATTAAGTAGGAGGTTATTTAGCGTTGGGAAAGATAATGAATTTGTAAATAGGGTTCTTAATGTAGGTTAATAAATAATAAATAACAAGTAAATAATAAGGATGTTCACAAGAAATAGAGTGAGGTAAAATATTTGGACATAATTTAGATGAATACAAAATAGATAGTGATTAGTAGCATTGTAGTATATAATTATTTAATTCATGGAATTTAAATGAGCCAAAAATTCAATAGAAATTATTACTATTATACAAATTTCACTATTGCAGTTTGTTTTTTCGATTCAAAGGAATGTGATATGATTATGTCATTCCACTCAATGTGAAAATTTTGGTATCGACCATCAAATAATATGAAGCAAACAACTTAATATGGAAAACTATAATAGTACTCTTATTGAATATGAGTGAGACATCCAATTAAAATCCTCCTAAGTGTAATGGTGAATTATTTTATAATATATTTTTTTTATCAAAGATCTCAACCATTAGTGTGTTGATTATAATACATGCTCCATTTAGTTTGCTAAGTGAATTTGATGCAAGGAGATAGATAAAGAAATTAATGCATAATAGCGTCATTTTCTATACATGTGAGTATACATAGTGTCAAAATATGTAAATGTATATCGTGAGAGTAGACATAGCCTCAAAAAATTTAGATGTGTGTCATGATAGGAATCCTGTTTGACAATTTGATATAGGACCTATTATGCAAAGTATATTCACCACTAGAAAATATATTTTCATGAATATTTAACTGTTCAAACAAACAAGGCCACCTACACCTTGTATGTTATGAAACAAAGACCTTTAGAATTATACATGAGGTCATTTTTAGGATAAGATATGCACTTGGTCAGCTTTAAGAATTAACATAAGATTGACCCCTATGCATGCAATAATTTGTTCTTAAAAAAATACTACTATTAATAAGAAATATAAATTTTAAAGAAGTAAAGCTTGTCACAACTATTGTAATGTAATTGCACCATCAATAGTCGTATGACCATGCTACACCATTGATGGACTTCTATATACTATAATAGCTAGTCGCATAAGAAATCCCACAAGTACAACACTATCTGTCATGTGAAACACACACTTGACCCTTCCCTTCATACGATGCGGATTATATGCCTCCTCTCTCAGTCATACGATCAACTGAGATGGTGTATAGTCAATAGTGACTCTCTCTCTGGCATACAGTGGAAAAAAAATTGTCACACAGTAGAAAAACAATTTTCATATGGTGTTGTATTTACCGTACAATGGCTATAGTTATTTGGCACATGGTTTGGATGTTGTACAACCCAAATTCAGTCTTTGTGTGTAGCCAAAAATGATATTACTAGAGTTACCAGTAAATCAAAATACTTAATGTGATCGATGTTGTTTGGATATCGTTGTTATCAACCAAAATCGCAACCTAATGCTAAGTCTTGAAACTCTAGCAATTCTGGATAAACATGGGAATAATCACAAGCTCAAGTGGGTAAACTCATAGGTGTGCCTGAACCTCTGGGTTCTAGGTCGGCTTCCTATCTGGTAACTCACTTTAAACCATTTGAAATTGATCCTTTTGCTGGAGGAAAGAGGTAGAAGGATAAACAAAAATTTTAAAAAAATCTAAATCCTAAAGGGTGATGCACCAGAAAATGAAATTCTGAGATATACTAACACTAACAGACACACAAGGAAGATAAATTAAAACTTTTTCACACAATCCCACCAATCCATAAATTCTACATTATCAATTTTGCAAGAAGGCCCATAACAGTAGTCTCTAAAAGGAGAAAAGAATCTCACAATTTAGAAAGATTGATTGAACACAAATCACAATCTGCTAAAAGTATGAGGAAAACTCTGTATAAAGGCACCAATATTTGATACAAATTTCAGGATAAAGAACATCACAGAAATCTGTGTCAATAACAAAGCACAATAACAGTAGAGATGGAAAAGGCGCAAGCTATATTAAACTGTAACAAGGTGTCCTCAACTGGTATTCTCATAAATGGGTTACAAAAACACTTCAAGCCTCTATCAAGAACTTAGGAAAAGTTACAAGACCTCACGCCAAAGGGAAGAAGAAATGCTTACATCAGAGGCCTCAACCCATGTTTATGCTTTTACATGCCAACTGCATCATTAATCTTGGTAATAAATTCTGGATCAGATTCAGCCCTTTAGGCCAATTTTAAGCCCCTCAAAACCTCTCAAAAAGGTACAAAACTGACTTAGAAGTCAAGCTTCATCAATGCCAACATAAAGACCCTCCATAAATGCATCTCTATCTCTAAAAAACTCATAAAGACCCTTCAGAACTGTAATAACTCCCTGCAAACTTTAACAATTGCACTTTGACTTTGAATCTTTAACTCTTGCAAAATATCTCTTTTACTTTCAAAAGTGAGATAAATATCTATTTTACATATTTATTAATAAATTAAATAATTCATAATTAATTACTTTAATAAGTATTGATTTATATTAACATTATTTATTAAGGGATAATTAAATCTCTTAATAATAATACTAATATAATAAATATCTATTAAAGTAGCTAATTATAAACTATTTAATAATTTAATAAATTACAAAAATAAATATCTATTTTACTTTTTGAAAATAAGATCATATTTTTTATTGATTTTAAAAGACAATATTAATAACAAATGACTTATAACTATGTCATTTGTATTAATATTGTAAAACAATGAGAAAGTTGGATAAAAGCCTAAGTGATATATCACTTATACATTTTTGAATTTCTTAGCATTTGATTAAAAGGATAAAGTATTTGAAAATGTGGAAAGGAAATGGAAAAGAGGTAAGACTTAGGTCTTACATTGAAAAACAAAGGCAATATTGTTATTGTTTCATTTCATTCATTTTGGGGAAAGGCACATGAGCTGAGAAGAGGGTTTGGAAACCCTAAGAGGAACCTTCATGGAAGATCTTGTTCTTTGAGCCGCCATGAATGTAAACTATCTTTGTTGCAAAACGTGGCTTGCTAGGCTGAAAACATGGCTTGCTGGGCTAAAAACGTGGCCTCTACCTCTGTGTTTCTTAGAGATATTTCTGGTGTTTTGGGTTGCAAAAGGTATTTTAATCACTGTCTTTGCTTGTTCTAATTTTGCCATATTTAGCAAAAAGATTACTGTTTTTCTTTTGCAATCTACCGGTTTTTTTTTTAAATATCATAAATCTTCACCGCATTCTTCTACTAGAAACGTAGCCTTCCTTGGTTGAAAATGTGGTTTTCTTTCCTTTTGATTTGCATTAAAAAGATTCATGTTGTTGTTCGTGGCTTCTATAGAAGAAATGTCTGATTTCTATACTTTGAAAATGTTGCTCTTCTTTCATTCTGAAAATCTATGTCTGTGTCTTATATGAAAACATGGCTCCATTTCTAGAAAAAATGTTGTTTTTTTTAATTGTTAACACCTTCCAAAAACACATTTTTTTATATAAAACTCTTTCAAAATCTGCATTTTAATAATAATCTGAAACCCTTGTGACTGAAAACATGGCTCCACCATTAAAGAGATATGGCTTAACTTTATGTTCAGATATGAGCATCTGAATCTGAGCATAAAAATGTGAAACTAGGTAAGATGAAAAATATGTGAAAATAACCTAGAATTACTGGATGTCCAGATATGTTTAACATTTTCTAAAGAAAACATGTATTTTTTTTTTCAAAAATAGCATCCTCCTTTGAAAAATCTGAAAGTGCTCATAGCATGACATCTGTTGCTCGAATCCATTAGAAAAGCAGTATCTTTCCTCCATGCTGTACCAAACGTGGCTCCATGAAAAATCTAATTTATTGAAAACACAAGTGCTACTATTGCATATTATTCAAAAAAAAAAGTAGGTAAAAAATTTGACTATACTTTGAGATAAGACTCTGAAAATCTATTTTTTCCTTTAATCTGATAGACTATAAGCTTTACTTCTGAAAACTTGTGATTCAAAATGAACCATACTGCTGCTTATTTTCTCCTCTCAGAAATCTGGAAACTTCATTACTCCATGGTATCGTTGTCCACTACTTGCATCACTATATGCGGATAATTTTAGTATTGTTTCCAAAATTCTTGTTTGGGAGAAATCCTTTACTGATTCCTCCACATCCATGCCATGCTTGTATAATATTTAACTGTCATATCTTTATAATTTGTTCTTCATGGTGTTGTTTATGCTGCTGTCATTTATCAACTCTATGGAACTATTGGCTGCTCTGTTATAGCTTATGATAGTCAAAACATTATCTGTCTTTCAACACCTATGCACTCACAACTATGCTCTACTCTTAATTGTTCTGAGAGTATTGTCTCATGCACTATTTCTTTTGATCAGGCCATAATTGCATATGCTTTTTCTATGTTTCCCACACCTCTTCATAATGTTTCATCTTCTCTTCTAGCTCTTTATGATTTCTCTTGTGTTTGTGCATTATGATTGTATACTCCTTCAATAGAAGAATTCCTTTTTTGATGTTTATGGTTGTCTCTCCATTCTGTAGCACGCTAGGCTCAACCCTTGTGGGAGCCACATTTTACCCCACATGCTATCGAATAGACACCTGTAACTGCACATGAAGCAAACTATTTAGTAAACAAATACATGTATGGAGGAATTTGGGATAAAGACCTGGTTGTTGTATCTCTTGTTTGATGTGTATATGATTCAGCATGTACATGCATGAGTAACAAAATGAATATGTAATGCTTAGGACACGTCATTTCTTAGATCCTCTGATCTAACATGATTTCCATAAATTGAATGCGGGATTGGGAACATGCTAAAGTAGCGGAAGACACAAGCAACTTAAGGCACGACAACATAGTAAAACACAACAATGAACTAGTCATTCAAGCAATGGTTGGTCCTATTCTTTGCTTGTGCATTTATTTACTTCATTCAAGTAGATGCTCACTTGTATTTTTATTGAAAAAGTATTTATTCTCAGGACTTGTGTGAGACCATATACTCCTTTCATGATGAATAAAACTATCCTAAATAGCAACTTGCAATACTATTACGTGTTGTGAAACACTCGATACATTGCATGAAACTATCAGATAATCTTATATTTTTGTTTAAGCACTTTTTTGGAAGTAAATTCAAGGAGAATAAATGTACCTCTTCTTTCCAGTTTTTCAAAACAACAAGCTCTACCTGAATGAGTTGTAGCAAAATTTAGGTAACATTTTTTGGCGACATCTGCTATATGTCTGCCTGCTAGACATCAGGACCAGTTGCCTGAACTATTCATTGGGCACAAAGTCACCTTAACAAACATGACAGCAACCTAAAACTATAATAACCTTTCCTGACTGATTGAATATAGATGAATGATTTGTGATAGGAAAAGTAAACGCTTGAATATCATGAATCATATATGTATATCTGACCCGTTGGATGAGATTGGAAACATTTGAACATAGCTGAAACCTTCCCTTATTTTTTGTAGCCTTTGTTAATTCACTGAGAATAGGTGCATGGCTTGTGGCAGTAAAATAGGAATTTATTATCATGACTTATATGTAATCCTCATGAATTAGGAAGGTCTGCAACAACATGTGCATGCTTACTTGTAACTCATGATTGACTGAGAACCCTTGGAAACTTATTGAAAATAGGAAAGTCAAAATTGGAACTAACTAAAGAGGTGCTGGAACAATAGTTAGGGAAATTGAAAACTGCAACTAACTACTATGCCATAACACTTATTTACCAACTAGAAACCACTGCAATATATACAAGGATAGATCCTACCTCAGAAGTAGTGCTTGAGGTGAATCCCATTAACTGGGATTCACTCCATGTTTCCATCCAACCTTGATAGTTGAAAAGCATTATGTTGTTTACATTCTAAGATAATATAAGACCCACTCCAAAATGAATCAAACTTGGAGTGATTTCTAGGTTTTCTTTTGCATTCATCCCATTTTAGCACTATGTCACCCTCCAGGAAAGTTCTTGGAGATGCCCATTTATCAAAAGACGTCTTCATCTGAGCTTGATCATGTTCAATGGTTCTTAAAGTAGTTGTCCTTACTTCTTCCAATTCAACCAGTTGTGTCAATCTTGCAGTTAAATTCTCTTCTTCCAGCATATCCAGTTGGTTGGCCAAGTCAAGAGCTAGAAGCTCAAGTGAGATAGGTAATATGGCCTCTCTTCCATAAACAAGTCTGAAAGGTGATTGCCCGGTTGATCTTTTCTACGTGATTTGATCAGCCCACAAGGCTGATTTCAGCTGGGTATGCCATGCTCTCTAGTTACCCTCCATAGTCCTTTTGATGATTCTGATCAGATTCTTGTTAGTGGACTCCGCTTGGCCATTGCCTTACAAATAATAATTGGAGGATGTATTCAGATAAATCCCATTTCTCACAACCCAATCAAAAATTTTGCAACTTACAAAAGCTAATGCATTATCTAAGATAAAGGATTCTAGAACACCAAACCTGAAAACCAGCTCATAAAAATTTAGGACAACACTTTCATTAGCCTCCTTAAGCACCACCGCCTAGGTCCACTTAGTGAAATAATCTGTGTTTGTTAACACCCATTTGTGACCAGCACTGGATGGTGGATTTATTACCCCAATAAAGTCCAAATCCCACTTCAAAAAGGGTTGCTCAACCTATATCAGCTACAAGGGTAAGGTTGCCAACTTTTGTTTACCAACAAATAGTGTGCACTCCTTGCACTTCCTAACCCATAAGTGTGCATCTTTGAATAGATTGGGCCAATAATAGCCACCCTTCATCACCTTAAGAGTTGTTGCTCTAGGTGAGAAGTGACCTCCAGCTAACCCATTATGAAATTCATGCAACACTTTATCTATTTGGTCAGTTTCAACACATCTCAAGAGGATGCCATTAAAATCCCTTTTAAAAAGAATGTTATTCAATAAAACATAGGGGATGAATGGTCTAAAATACCTTCATCTTGATTTGTCCAAGCCTTGTGGACATTCACCAGTCTACAAAAAATGAGTCATTTGTTATACCCAATTAATAATAGAATCTGAAACAACTTGTTCACCATCTTGTAAAACTAGAATAACAACATGTTCACCCTTTCATTATTTCTTACAGCATCAGCAAGTTGTTCACACAGCCCTTTTCCTCTGATTAGTTTGGTGACCTTGATCTCAACATCATATTCCATCACTTTAGTCACCCAGCGAACTCTCTTATCACTAAAATGCTTACTTAAAAGGAATTATTTGACGCTCGGATGAGAAACCATTAGAAAAATCTTGTTATTAGATAACATGTGCTTAAATTTTTTCAAACTCCTTATAACAGCAAGCACATGTTTTTCTACAAATGAATACCTGAGCTCATAGTCTTTAAGCCCTTGACTGAAAAATGCCATAAGTTGCTCCAGTCCTTCATTATTGCATTGCACTAACATGGCTAAGATAGAATCAATATCTCCATAGGCATATAGAATGAAATATTTAGAAAAATTAGGATTTATAAGTGTAGGTGTTGCTGCAAGTGCCTCTTTAATCATCTCAAAACTTATTTTTCCATCCTTAGTCTAGCTAAATGGTATGTTTTTCCTTAACATAGTAGTTAGTTGACTCAATAAGTCTGCAATATCTGGGATAAATCATCTAACACAATTTATCCGACCAATAAAACTTTGCAAACCCTTCTTATGTGCTAGTAAAGAAAGAGCTAAAATTACTATTATTATTTTAGAGTCAATAGTGATACCCCATTTTGACACCACATAACCAAGCAATCTGCCCTCATGAACAACAAAAACACATTTTTTGGGATTAAGAGATATCCCAAACTCTCTGCATCTTTCAAACACCTTCCTTAGATGCTTTAAATGGTCTTTCATTATTGTGTTGCACTAACATGGCTGAGATAGAATCAATATCTCCATAGGCATATAGAATGAAATCTTTAGAAAAATTAGGATTTATAAGTGTAGGTGTTGCTGCAAGTGCCTCTTTAATCATCTCAAAACTTCTTTTTCCATCCTTAGTCTAGCTAAATGG
The DNA here is from genome assembly GCA_027943335.1 of Chamaecyparis obtusa. Taxonomy (NCBI): domain Eukaryota; kingdom Viridiplantae; phylum Streptophyta; class Pinopsida; order Cupressales; family Cupressaceae; genus Chamaecyparis; species Chamaecyparis obtusa. The sequence goes on from BSBK01013337.1 coordinate 106,175, forward strand.
CACGTTTTTCCTTAACATAGCAATTAGTCAACTCAATAAGTCTGCAATATCTAGGATAAATCATCTAACAAAATTTATCCGGCCAATAAAACTTTGCAAACCCTTCTTATGTGCTGGTAAAGAAAGAGCTAAAATTTCTGTTATTATTTCAGGGTCAATAGTGATACCCTATTTTGACACCACATAACAAAGCAATCTACCCTCATGAATAGCAAAAACACATTTTTTAGGATTAAGAGATATCCCAAACTCTCTGCATCTTTCAAACACCTGCCTTAGATGCTTTAAATGGTCTTTTGCTTCTTGGGAAAAGATAGTGATATCATCCATGTACACTAATACAATTTTATACATTAATTTTTCAAAAGCCATGTCCATGGCCTTCTGAAAAGTTACCCCAACATTGGACAAACCAAAGGGCATCTTTTTGTATGCCATGGTACCCCATTTGGTGGTAAAAGTTGTCTTGAACTGGTCTTCCTCTCTTACTAAAATTTGATTGCAACCGGAATATCCATCTAGTAAGGAGAATCTCTCAGATCTCGATACTACTTGAAGGATTTTCTCCATAGAAGGTAAGGGGTGTCGATCTTTTAATGAGGCTCTATTTAAGTCTCGTAAATCTACACACAACCTTATTTCACCATTCTTTTTCTGAACTAGCACAAGATTTGAGACCCAAGAAGTATGCTTGATAAGAAAGATGATACTACTTTCAATTAGTTTGTTCAATTCTTTCTGCATAAGTGGCTCCAATTTTGGATTCAAAGGCCTTTGTTTCTGCCTTATTGGTTTTGCACCAGGTTCAATCTTGATAGTATATTGAGCAAGTGGGGGATTAAACCCCTTCAAATCACCATACTCCCATGCAAAAACATCACTAAATTCCTGAAAAAGCTTAATAAATGAATGTTGTTCATTTGATGTACATACCTTTCCCAACTTAAGCAACTTTCCTTTAAATACCTCAACCTCCTCATAGTGTTCCTGTTGAACCTGAATGCTAGCTTTTGACCTTATTTCATCATCGGTATTGAAAATAGATTCTAAGGTGACCAAACCCTTTGGAACCTTGTTATTCCTTAGCTAAATAATTTCGCCTTCATATTGATGTTGAAAACTCTCCTGGTTGAGAAATGAAAACTCAACCTCCTCTCTTAAAAAATTTATTATCTGCTGGTCATTTTGAAACGCTTTCCAATGAACATCAAGTTATCAAGTATAGCAGGTCTAATAAAAACTTTTACATGCTGATTTGTTGTACTACTGCCAATATCCTTTGGAATGTCAAATTCGGCACCAATGGCAGTCAATATGTCCACATTTTTGTTCTAATTTCTAGGTATAGATACCAGATTAAATGAATCAAAGCCCTCTATTAGGTCCCACACCCTATGTTTATAAGATTTTAGCAACTCATTCTTGGTAAGGTTGATGCTCCTTACTTGATTAACTATTAATTTGTTGTCACCATAAAACTTCAAAAAGTGAATACCTTTTATTATTGCCCATTCCAATCCATGAATAAGAGCCTCATATTCAACAGTGTTATTGGAACAACTAAAACAGAACCTGAAAGGTAGATAATACCTTTCTTTACTTGGAAAAACCAGCATGCAACCGCCACCAGCCCCAACTTTGTTCCTTGCACCATCAAAAAATAGCTCCCAAACTTCATTCTTTTGCTGGCCAAATTGATGTTCTGCACTCTTTTCCAAGTTAGAGATGAATGAATCAACTTCCTATATTAAATGCATACCCAAACTAGCATGTCCTAGATTCTCACATGGACTTTCTGCTTGATTTTGAAAAGCCCATTCATCAAGAAGAATATCTGGTATTGCCTCAGTTTGAGTGTTACCTTCTCAGACTTCAAGCTACTCCTCTTGTTCACTTACGAGCAAGTTGGCATTAATAGGGCTTTGGGAATAAGGCTCAATATGAGATTTGGTTATAGGCTCTGATTTTATGGTAACCTTGGTGCCATACCTGGTTCTAAATAACATGTGTGACCAATCAGAGGATAAATATCCCCCAATCCTAACAGTGAAATCCCTTGACAAACACATAGAAAAATAAGGAGGTAGCTCTATGACATAAATATCTTACGGGATAGAAATATTTGGACAAGCCTGCAAGGTCAAATCAAGATTCTTAATGAACCCTATGGTATTAATAGTAGTCCCATCTAGCTGTACAACTCCCTTTTCAAGTGGCTCATACTTAATACCCAACTTGTCTACAATCTATTTGGGCATTACTAAGCTACTCGCACCTGAATCAAACATGCAATTGTGGACTAGGTTTTTTCCTATGATCAAAGATATATAAAAGGGTGGGGGTTTAACTATTGGGGCCTGCTGCTCATTTTCTTTTACCATCACATTGGTCATTACAAATTTAGTCTCTTCACTTTTAGGCTTACTAGAAAGACTTAAACCTGATAAAGCTAATTGCAAAAGGTCCTTTTGACCTAGAATACCCAAAGTATCCCACATGGAAATAGACACATTTTCCCTCTTCATGTGGTCCATAATATTAAAAGAAGGCATATAAACCTTAGACTGGGCCTTTGTATCAGTAGCATCAATTTTAATAGTAGTTGGTCGTATTGGAATCATAGGTTGTTCTTTGCTTGTTGTAGGTGAACCCTTTGGAAAAAACTGTACACTTTCAGCATTAGATGGGCCAGCATCCTGTTCCCCACTTTCTATTGCCCTCTTTTTACTTCTAGTATTGTCTGCAACAAAGAGAACAACATGATTTACACTGCAAAAATCATCATCTTGCCAATTTATTAGCATTTTCTTTGGTGGTATGCCTTCATGCTACTGTAAAGTGGCTTCATTAAAACCATCATCTTGTGAATTTGGAATATTTTGAACCATTAAGGCCTAATTTATGATCCCATTTGTACACACATTCTATTTATGTGGTTGGTTACATGGGAAACACCATTCATAGTCCTAAGCCAGATTATTTTGAGTGGGTACAAGCTCTTTTGAAGAACTAGGAGCATTGGGGTTATAAGGCTGATATGGTCTAGTGTTAAAATTTTGCTTTTAACCTTGGTAGTTGGGCTGATATGGTGGCCTATTATTCTAATTTTGTTGAAAAGATGGCTGCTAAGGAGGCTGGTAAGGCCTATATCCTTGACTTCGCTATTTTTTCATATTCACAATTTCATTACCAAAATTCTATAGAATCCCCTTAATCTTTTGCAACTCAATATATTGAGTTGGACTAACACTTTCAAGATTATTGGACCTATTATTAGGTGCTGGTAATGCTGGTGTAGTAGGAATAATAGCTAAAGGGGTTGTTTGCAAAGGTATCATTGACTGGACTACAGGTGCTATTGGAAAAAATGGCATAGGTGACCTTGGGGCAATTTTTCCAACCTATATAAGACTATTTTCTGCTCTAATGGCCACATCATAAGCACCTGGAAGTGTAACTACTCCCATTGATTGTATCATAACTGCTATATCACTATTGAAAGCCCTCAAATAATATAAAAAAGCATGATCAGCTAAGGGTCTTACCATTTATGGAATTCTATCCCACGTCCTTTGGAAATAGAAGTTAGAATCTGTTACTTTCTCATGAGAGGCCCTTTTGATAGTTGACAATTGCTCTACCAAGGATAGATGGTTAGATTTGTCTTCAAAAAACTTGCAAAGTTTGGTACCAAGCTAATCCCAATCAGTAATAGAACACGGCTAGCCTTCTAAACCATTGCAATGTGTTTCCTTTAAATGAAGTAGCCAACAACCTGACAGCAACATTATCTTCAATAATGTGATGTAAAGCACAAAGGTTAGCTATGTCCTTTATATGCTCAACTGGGGTTGTTTGATCTTCACCCATGAAATACGGTAAACTTTTCAATGCAGCCACAGGAATGACATCAAGCTGAGCTAAATTTAGTGGGCTACCTTGATTAAATACAACAAAAGGCTGATTTCTTTGTAGTGACATAGGAATCTATGAAGTTTGACCTCCTGGGGCAGAAAAAATTAGAACAGTAGTATGCGGAGCAGAAAAAAAGGGGCAAAAAATTCACCTCTGACTACAGGAGAAGTAGACTTGGCTCTCCTTGTATAAACAACTATCTTTCTAGGTTCTCAATCACTCTCCCTCTTCTCCTTGCTGGAGATAGTTGTAAATATTCAAAATCTAAAGAGCTACTCCTTGTTTGTACCCTTCTCATATGTTGTAATATACTGGTCCTGCCTCCCAAAACTCAAAGTCAAAAAGTGTATAATTTTGAAACCTCTTCCAAGCTAAAAATACTAATGTACACACTAACAACAGAAAAAAAATATTGTAAAAAAATGACTAAAAAATTAGTCACTGGTCACACCAGGAGTACCAAAAACTGTTATCAACCAAAATCGCACCCTAATGCTAAGTCCTAGAACTCTCACAATTCTGGAGAAACATGGGAAAAACCACAAGCTTGTGGGTAAACTCATAGGTGTGATTGAACCTCTGAGTTCTAGGTCAGCTTCCTATCTAAACCATGTGAAACTGAACCTTTTACTGGAGGAAAGATGTAGAAGGATTTAAACAAAATAAAAAATAAATAAAAAATCTAAATCCTAAAGGGTGATGCACCAGAAAATGAAATTCTGAGATATACTAACACTAACAGACACACAAGGAAGATAAATATAAACTTTTTCACACAATCTCACTAATCCATAAATTTTGCATAATCAATTTTGCAAGAAGGCCCATAACAGTAGTCTCTAAAAGGAGAAAAGAATCTCATAATTTAGAAAGGCTGATTGAACACAAATCACAATGTGCTAAAAGTATGAGGAAAACTCTACATAAAGGAACCAAAATTTTATACAAATTTGAGGATAAAGAACATCACAGAAATTTGTGTCAATAACAGAGCACAATAACAACAAAGATGGAAAAGGCACAAGCTATATTAAACTGTAACAAGGTGTCCTCAATTGGTATATCTTAGAAATGGGTTACAAAAACACTTCAAGCCACTGTCAACAACTTAAGAAAAGTTACAAGAACTCAAGCCAAAGCGAAGAAGAACTGCTTACACCAGAGGCCTCAACCCATATTTATGCTTTTACATGCAAACTACATCATTAATACTGGTAATAAATTATTAGTTAGATTCAGCCTTTTATGCCAATTTTGAGCCCCTCAAAAGCTCTCAAAAATGTATAAAACTGACTTAGAAATCAAGCTTCATCAATGCCAACATAAAGACCCTCCATAAATGCATCTCTATCTCTAAAAAACTCATAAAGGCCCTTCAGAACTATAATAACTCCCTGCAAAGTTTAACAACTGCATTTTGATTTTCAATCTTTAACTCTTGCAAAATATCTCTTTTACTTTCAAAAGTGAGATAAATATCTATTTTACATATTTATTAATAAATTAAATAATTCATAATTAATTACTTTAATAAGCATTGATTTATATTAACATTATTTATTAAGGGATAATTAAATCTCTTAATAATAATACTAATATAATAAATATCTATTAAAGTAGCTAATTATAAACTATTTAATAATTTAATAAATTACAAAAATAAATATCTATTTTACTTTTTGAAAATAAGATCATATTTTTGAGTGATTTTAAAAGACAATATTAATAACAAATTACTTATAACTATGTCATTTGTATTAATATTGTAAAACAATGAGAAAGTTGGATAAAAGCCTAAGTGATATATCACTTATACATTTTCAAATTTCTTCGCATTTGATTAAAAGGATAAAGTAATCAAAAATGTGGAAAGGAAATGGAAAAGAGGTAAGACTTAGGTCTTACGTTGAGAAACAAAGGCAATATTGTTATTGTTTCATTTCATTCATTTTGGGGAAAGGCACGTGAGCTGAGAAGAGGGTTTGGAAACCCTAAGAGGAATCTCCATGGAAGATCTTGTTCTTTGAGCCGCCATGAGTATCTCAGACTCTTTCACCTGCTATGAATGGAAACTACCTCTACTACAAAACATGGATTCCTAGGCTGAAAATGTGGCCTCTACTTTTGTGTTTCTTGGAGATATTTCTGGTTTTTTGGGTTGCAAAAGGTATTTTAATCACTGTCTTTTCTTATTGTTCTGATTTTTCCATATTTAGCAGAAAGATTACTACTTTTCTTTTACAATCTACTAGTTTTTTTTTTTTAAATCCCAGATCTTCACCGTATTCTTCTACTGGAAACGCAGCCTTCCTTGGTTGAAAATGTGGTTATCTTTCCTTTCAATTTGCAATAAAAAGATTCATGTTGTTATTCGTGGCTGTTATAGAAGAAATGTCTGATTTCTTTGCTTTGAAAATGTTGGTCTTCTTTCATTCTAAAAATCTGTGTATGTGTCTTATATGAAAATGTGGCTCCATTTCTAGAAAAAAATGTTATTTTTGTTGTTGTTTTGAACTGTTAACACCTTCCAAAAAAACATTTTTTTATATAAAACTCTATCAAAATCTACATTTTAATAATAATCTGAAACCCTTGTGACTAAAAACATGGCTCCACCATTAAAGAGATATGGCTTAACTTTCTGTTCAAATATGAGCATCTGAATCTGAGCATAAAAATGTGAAACTGGGTAAGATGAAAAATATGTGAAAATAACTCAAAATTACTTGTTGTCCAGATATATTTAAAATTTTCTAAAGAAAACATGTATTTTTTTCCAAAAATAGCATCATCTTTTGAAAAATTTGAAAGTTCTCATAGCATGACATCTGCTGCTTGAATCCATTAGAAAATCAATATCTTTCCTCCATGTTGTAGCAAACATGGCTTCATGAAAACTCTGATTTATTGAAAACACAAGTGTTGCTATTGCATATTATTCAGAAAAAAACTGGGTTAAAAATGTGACTGTACTTTGAGATAAGACTCTGAAAATCTATTTTTTCCTTTGATCTGATAGACTCTAAGATTTAGTTCTGAAAACTTGTGATTCAAAACAAACCATATTGCAGCTTATTTTCTTGTCTCATAAATCTGGAAACTTCATTACTCCATGGTATCATTGTCCATTGCTTGCATCACTATATGCAGATTATACAACTATGTTCTGCTCTTAATTGCCCTAAGATTATTGTCTCATGCTCTGCTTCTTTTGATCAAGCCATAATTGCATATGATTTTTCTGTGTTTCCAACACCTCATAACGTTTCATCTGCTCTTCCAGCTCTTTATGATTTCTCTTGTGTTTGTCCATTATGATTGTATACTCCTTCAATAGAAGAATTCCTTTTTTGATGTGTATGGTTGTCTCTCTATTCTGAAGCACGTTGGGCTCAAGCCTTATGGGAGCCACATTTTACCCCATGTGCTACCAAATAGACACCTGTAACTGCACATGAAGAAAACTAATTAGAAAACAAATACATGTATGGAGGAATTTGGGATAAAGATTTGGCTGTTGTATCTCTTGTTTGATGTGTATATGAGTCAGTATGTACATGCATGAGTAACAAAATGAATATGTAATGCTTTAGACACGTCATTGCTTAGATCCTCTGATCTAACACCATTTCCATCAATTGAATGCAAGATTGGGAACATGTTGAAGTAGCAGGAGACATGAACAACTTGAGGCACGACAACACAACAGAACACAATAATGAACCAGTCATTCAGGTAATGGTTGGTCCTACTTTTTACTTGTGCATTTATTTACTTCATTCAAGTATATGATCACTTGTATTTGCATTGAAAAAGTAGTTATTCTCATGGCTTGTGTGATACCATATACTCCTTTCATGATGAATAAAACTATCCTAAATAGCAACTTGCAATACTATTACGTGGCACAAGGAAGGGAGCAAGAGGGGCCAAACAATGGCCCACCCTAATGATCCAAGCCTGCACAACACATGCGGAAGCAACAAACAACAACAGTGAGAGAGAGAATGCTAAATCTTTCATATATTTTCATCAATTGAATCATACATGCCAGGTTGTAAGGCCTTCTTGGTTACGACCTGATATTACAATGAATCTCAAAAGTCCTCAAACATGTGAGGATCTGTCACAAATCTCCAATCTAATGTCTACTACCTTCTATCCAAAACTGACTCCCTAATCTACAACCAAACATCTACATTTATACAAGAAGCTACCGAATTGATTCAGCCTTCAAATCCACAATCAATGGAAGGAACAGTCAGATTTGGGACCACACACTTCCCAATGATGGATACCAACATTAAATTTGCAATCTAATATAAATGCGCAAGTCAGCCACAACAGGAACTAAAACTAAACCCGTCGATAAGAAAGATAACCGAGCAGGAGACAGGCAATGTCGAGCACCAGTGAAATAACTGACTGCCTAGAGATAACCAAACAAACTCAGTAACCAAAGGAAACTAACCAACTACTAACCAACTTGGTCAAAGTAGAAACCGAGCAACATAGACAAACTCCAAATTGTTTTTGATGACACAAGATTGCCAAGGACCCGAGATGCTCCTGCATCAGACAGCTAGGATTATTTTGAAATGATTCTCCAAATAATTTTGTAGGTCCAATCTGAGCTGCATCCAACTCAAACTGAGAAATCCATGAACTGTCTTCCATCAGTCTATTCTTCCATTTTACCAGATATTCCATGTACTATTTTCCTCTTGTACTCTTGCCAACTCTTTCCTTCAAAATCTGTTCAACTTCATCATTCTGCTTCTTAGGATATTTTGTCGGTACTATTACTTCTTCATCAGGTTCATGATACTCATATAAATAAGCAATGTTGAAAATCGGTGATATGTCCATGTCATCAAGTAACTCAATCTCAAATGCATTTCCACTGTCAAATTTCTTCAAAATCTTGCAAGGTCCAAACTTCTTCATCTTCAGATTCCCATATGTTCCAACAGGAAATCGACCTTTCTTCAAATGAACCATCACTCCATCACCAACATCAAAAGTTTTGTCTCCTTAATCTATCAACTCTATCTTTGTATTTCTAATTACTGTCTTCCAACTTCGGCTTCACATCTTCATGTAATGTTTTCATGTACTCAACAAATTTTACTCCTTCAACACTTTTCTTATTTTCATCGGCAATGTCTCTTAAATCAGATATTCCTCTCAATTGTTTTCCATTCACAATTTCAAATGGTGTCTTTCTAGTACTCCTATTCATTGAATTATTGTATGCAAACTCTGCTTGTGCCAAAATAGAATCCCAATTACTCGATGTGTCTCCAACTAAACATCTCAAAAGATTTCCCAAACTTTTGTTCACAACTTTAGTTTGTCCATTAATTTGTGGGTGAAATGTAGAACTATATTTCAACTCAGTGCCAAATTTCTTCCAAAGGGTTTTCCAAAAATATACAACAAATTTATTATCTCGGTCAGAGATAATACTCCTTGGTAATCCATGCAATCTAACAATTTCCTTAAAGAAAAGATTTTCTACATGTACTTCATTTGATATCTTTCTACAAGGTATAAAATGTGCCATCTTTGAAAATCTATCGACAACAAATATTGAATCATTACCTCTTATTGTCTTCAGTAAGCCAAGAACAAAATCCATATTGATATCAATCCAAGGTTTCTCAGGAACAGAAATCGGTGTATACAATCCAGTATTCTGACTTACTCTTTTTGCAACTTGACAAATTTCACAACTTTTCACAAATTTTTGAACATCTTTATACAACTGCGGCTAATAGTACTTCTCCATAAGAAAATTCCATATTTTATCAATACCAAAATGTCCAACCAAACCACTACTATGTTTCTCCTTTATCAGATTAGTTCTCATTACTCCTCTCGGTATACACAAATGAATACCTTTAAACAACATACCTTCCTGAATAAAATATTCATCCCATTTAGTATCTTGTTGATTTTGAATAGGTGCTCTGCACTTTCTCCATGGCTTAGAAAAATCAGGGTCAAACTCATAAGAATCTCTCATCTCATCAAAACCAAGAACTTCAATTTTCATCTCGGTCATCAAAGATCTTCTTCTACTCAATGCATCAGCAATTCAATTAGTGACTCCACTCTTATGCTTTATCACAAATGTATAACTCTGCAAGTACTCAACCCATTTCATATGTCTTTGATTCAACTTATTCTGACTACCCAAATATTGTAAAGCCTTATGATTAGTATACAACACAAATTCACTCAGTATCAAATAATGTCTCCATTTCTTCAATGCTTGAACAATAGCATAGAATTCTTGATCATACACAGAATATTTCCTTCTAGCATCATTCAACTTTTCACTAAAGAAAGCAATAGGTTTACCTTCTTGACTCAACACAACTCCAATTGCACTTCCACTTGCATCACATTCTACTTGAAATACCTTACTAAATTCAGGTAATGCCAAAATAGGTAATTCAGAAACTTTCTACTTCAGAGTCTCAAAACTTTTATCAACTCTATGTGTCCACTTGAATTCTCTTTTGTCTCCTCTCATAGTCTCAATCATAGCATTACAAATTGAACTGAAATTCCTTATGAACTTTCGGTAAAAACTTGCCAAACCATGAAATGATCTTACCTCACTAGCATTCACAAGTGTAGGCCAATTCAAAATAGCTTCAACCTTTTTAGGATCCATCTTCAAACCATCAACTAAAATAACAAATCCCAAATACACAATCTCTTATTTCATGAATGAACTCTTTTTCAAATTTATCAGCAATTTCTCCTCTTTCAATCTCTGCAAAACTTGTCTAACATGCAACAAATATTCTTCTCTAGTCTTACTGAATATCATAATATCATCAAGATATACAATCACAAACTTACCCAAGAATTTCTTCAAAACTTCATTCATCAACCTCATAAAAGTACTCGGTGCATTATTTAAACCAAAAGGCATAACCAACCACTCATACAAACCTTCTTTTGTCTTGAAAGAAGTCTTCCATTCATCACCTTCTTTGATTCTAATCTGATGATACCCACTTTTCAAATCAATCTTTGTGAAATACTTTGCTCCAGTCAAACTATCCATTATATCATCCATTCTCGGTATAGGAAACCTATACTTCACTATTATATTGTTGATTGCTCTGGAATCAGTACACATTCTCCATTCTCCATTCTTCTTCGGTTCCAATTCAATAGGTATTTCAAAAGGACTCAAACTTTCTCTAATCAAACCTTTCTCCAACAACTCTTGAATCTATCGGTTAAATTCCTAATTCTCGGTAGGTGTCAATCGATGAGGTGCCTTATTTGGTAAACTAGCTCCAAGGATTAGATCCATACAATGATCAATGCTTCTTTTTGGTGGTAAACAATCAAGTACATTATCATAAATGATATCACTGTACTTAGTGAGTAACTTATCAATCTCCTCAGGGACATTATCCTGTGTTTTCTTACTCAGTTTTTTAGGGATCACAACAAAACATACATCATTCTTATTCAAAGAGTTAACAAACTTTCTTCCTTCCATCAAACAAACTTTCACAGATGTGCAAACATTACTAACAGGTTCTTCCATCAATGGTAACAAGATTTTTCTCTTTCCATAAGCCACAATAGTATACTTATGCAATCTCCCATCATATATAGCATGTCTATCATATTTCCAAGGTCTACCCAACAAAATATGACAATAATCCATAGGCATGATATCACATAACACCTTATCATAGTATTTTCCAATCTTCAAATTCACATAACATTGTTCACTTATTAGGAGTGTCATGCATCATTTTGATAGGGCTTCAGATGTACTAACCTTTCCAACTACAATTTTGTGACCATCTCTTCAGATGCCAGATTCTCCAGGCTACCACTATCAATAATTACCTTCCAATCTTTGTTAGAAATTCTACATCTAGTCTTGAACAAAATTTTCCTTACCAGATCTTTTGTCTTGCCTTCATTCCACAGTGCTCTCCTTACCATCAATTTATTTTCTTTCTCAGGTTCATTCAGTGACTCTTCTTGCACCAAAGCATTTCTACTACTACCAACCTTCTTACTAGCCTATGTACATTCAAAATATATATGCCCTTCTTCTCCATAATTGTAACAAGTTCCTCTGAAACTTCCTCTGCCATAACCACCTCGGTAGTTACTACCTCTACCTCTAGATGAACTTTCACCTTTCCACTCAGTCTTGCCTTTGTCCAGATTTTTCTTTTCTAGTTCCGATCTACCACTTTTACCATTAGATCTACCTCTTCCTCTAGGGAATCTACCACCTCAACCTCTTTGTCTTTTCTCATGTCTCTTGTTCAATTTCTCCTCATCCTTCAAAGCAAATTGATAAGCCTGTTCAATGTTCTCCAACTTGACCATACTAATTTCCTCTTGGATGGAAACTCTCAAACCATTCAGGTATCTACCAATTCTTTCCACATCATCTTCATCATGTCTAGATCAGATATCTAACCTATAGAATTCCACAGTATACTCTTTTACTGAGCTATCCTTCTGCCTTAAACTTTGCATCCGCGGAACTAGGTTAATCTGATAATCACAAGGTAAGAACTTTACTTTCAATTTGTTCACCATTTTACTCCATACCTTGATTTTGTCTTTTCCTTTCCTCTTCCTATCCAACTACAGATGTTCCCACCATAAGGATGCATGACTTTTCAACTTTGTGCTTGCAATCTTCACCTTCTTATCCTCAGGAATATTTTCATATTCAAAGTACTTTTCCATCTCGGTGATCCAGTCCACCAATTCATCAGAATCTAGCTTTCCACCATACTCAAGAGGATTGAAATGTGGTTTTGACTTTAGACTTGTCAAAGTCGTCAAAAATATTTCTTCACCTTGATCCATAATAGGTGCAGGTTCTCCATTCACCTGTTCTTCTTCAACTCCATCATCACTAACATCTTCAAGATGTCTACCTCTTCTTTGGGTAGTTTCAACTGCTTCTAACCTAGCAGTAATCTACCTTAGCATATCTACCAATCCTAGATCTACATCTCACCTCCTACAAGCCATCTTGACAACCCTCTACAATTGCAGGTTAGATCGCAATCTGCTACCCCACAAAAATCAACTAAGGCTTCAAGAGGAACCTACAAACCTAGATCTACAGAACTAGATCAAGATCTAACCTTGCTCTGATACCACTTGATGCAAGGTAGGGAGCACTATGGGCCAAAAAATGGTGCACCCTAATGATCCAAGCCTACACAACACATGCAGAAGTAACAAACAACAACAGTGAGAGAGAGAATGCCAAATCTTTCATATATCTTCATCAATTGAATCATACATGCCGGGTCGTAAGGCCTTCCCAGTTACAGCCTGATATTACAATGAATCTCAAAAGTCCTCAAACATGCGAGGATCTTTCACAAATCTCCAATCTAATGTCTACTGCCTTCTATCCAAAATTAACTCCCTAATCTACAACCAAACATCTACATTTATACAAGAAGCTACCAAACTGAGTCAGCCTTTAGATCCACAATCAATGGAAGGAACAGTCAGATCTGGGACCACACACTTCCCAATGATGGATACCAACATTAAATCTATGATCCAATATAAATTCACAAGTCGGCCACAATAGGAACTAAAACTAAACCCATCAATAAGAAAGATAACAGAGTTGCAGACAGGCAATGTCGAGCGCTAGTGAAATAACCGACTGCCCAGGAGATAATCGACCACACAGTAACCAAAAGAAACCGACCAACTACTGACCAACTCAGTCAAAGAAGAAACCAAGCAACATAGAAAAACTCCAAATTATTACGTGTTGTGACACAATTGAGACATTGCATGAAACTATCAGATAATCTTATATTTTTTTTAAGCACTTTTTTGGAATTAAATTCAAGGAGAATGAATTGTACCTCTTCTTTTCAATTTTTCAAAACAACAAGCTCTACCTGAATGAGTTGTAGCAAAATTTAGGTAACAGTCACTTTAAGATTTGGATTTCTAGAGTTATAATATAGAATAATACAAATCAATGCCAAAGAACACAATAATTATAGCTCTTTAAATTATTCCAAATAGACTTTCAATACAATATTTTCAGACCAAGATTTGAATAGGGTGAGGAGTTATTCCCACTAAAACTGTGGGTGCCAAGTAAGAAGGATATTTCACCTCCAAAATGGTAGACAAATAAATTCCAATAGGAATTTGCACATACAAAGAGAAATACCAAATTTGCCTACCTACCACAATAACTAATCCAACCTTATATATAGCTTCAAGGAAACTTCTCGAAGCATTACAAAAAGTGTCGAGACACGGCCAAAATGTTGCCGCTAATAAAATGAAAGGGCCCAGGAGATAATAATTTTAATTTCTAGGCCATAAATAAAAAATGATTAAATTAAATTATTTAATAATGTCAGGGACATTATAATCCTCTCAAACCAATAATTTCTTACCCTCAAACAACTGCAAACTTGGATGCTCCAGAATCTATTCACCTTCCTAGGTGACATCCTCAATCAGTAGGTCCTGTTAGATTAATAAGTTGTTTTCTCATTAATTAAATCATATTGATTTAATTACTGAGTCACTTATTATATCTTTCTACTTAAGCTAAACTTTAGGCATATAATAATTAATTACTTTATTAATTATTATTATGCAACCTAGGTTTTACCTTTTTAGGTTTTTAGATCTCCTTTTATAAGGATTCATCTCCTTTGTATTCATAACAAATTATTCATTATTGAATTGTAACCTTTTTTTTTGCACATTAAGAATGATTTCTCCTCTCCCGTATATCAATGTTTTCAGGCCTCCATAGCTTCTTTCTTCTTTTCTCTCTTTCTATGATAGATGTTTGCATGCAGGTGTTCTTGGGAGCTGTGGTTTAATTATTCATTAACTCTAATATGGTATCAGAGCTTCAGATCTATTTTCCAATGTCCTATTCCTAAGAAATTTGGTCATGTTCATGAGATCTATAGTTTTAGAGGGTTTCTTTTGGATCTAGGGGGACCACTCTCTTTGGTCATCTTGGCTTCAACTGGACCTCACAATTGTGTTCATAGCATCCAAGAACCCCTAGATCCATATAAAAATTTTCCTATTTAGACAAATTTGGAATCTATGGCAAAAAACATTGCAACCGGTCCTGGCACAGATCCTGAGGTAGTCACTAGTTTTTTTATGCACTTTGGGCCCAAACCGACCTCGCCATTGAGCTCGTAGTGCCCAAAAACCCTATTTCCATGTAATGCACGTCAAATTTGGATGTCATTGGATTCAAAGGAAAAAATATTTTACATGTTAGGTTGTACGGCCCTAGTACGTAAATTGAGGAAAAATTGTACCACCTTGGCACACAAATTGAGGCAAAATTGTACTATCCTAGTATCTAAATTGAGGCAAAATTTCACTACCTTGCACATAAATTGAGGCATAAAAATTTACTATCTTGACATGCAAATTGAGGCAAAAATCTGTACACCCTAATACGCATCTCAAGGTGCACATGTGATTTTGAAAAAAAATTGGCAGCAATGGCCATTTGGCCGTCAAATTTAAGCCCGTAGCAAATGCAGCCTCAACCCTTGGTCATATGGTGACCAGGGGCCCACTTTTTTAGCCACAAGGGCCTTTTATGCTGCGATAGCCATTTGGCTATCAATTTCAGCCCTATGAAGTGCTGACATCAACACACGTTAGCACATTTGGACACCATTTCTTGGGCCCATCAGCATACCTATGGTTTTTTTCTCATATCTTGAGCATACGGTGTCAAAATTGGGCAAACGAGATATCATCAAAAAGCTGGTTCTAAGCCCTACCCAGATCTAGATATTTGAATTTCTAAAAAAAATTTAATAGTTTTTTTACTGTCAAAGCCAGATGTTCAGTTTTGCACTCAGGAGCTCTATCTTGCACATCCAAACTCCATTTTGGGCAAACGATATATCATTGGGAAGATTATTCTAAGATCTTTCCAATGCTATGAGTCTTTTTTCCATATTCTACTCCAAGTACATTTTATTCAGATTTTTGCATTTTTGCAATCTGGTGGATATCTTGGATGTTTCAGGTCCTCGGATCTCTTCTCTTTTAGAGATGGCTCATCTTAGGTTGTTCTTTTTGTTCAACACCCTTCGCTCTTCTTTGATCAATGTATACTTTACTTTTGTAGCATTCTTTTATGCACACACACTGAGATAAAGTGCCATTCTATTGCAAGTATGGGATATTGCACATCTTCGTGCCCTTTGTACTTAGACTCCATTATAAAGTGCTAAGGTGGTTTGATGTTTGCCTTTATTTTCCATCTACTTTTTTCATGTGAATGTTCCTCCAACAGCATTAGCCTCAGGTGTCTCTATATGTGTTTGTACTCTCTCTACACCTTCGATGTTTTAGATTCTTCTTCATCATGCAGTTCATATTGGATGATCTTTTCAGTGTGCCTATCATTACTCCCTTGTCGGCATTATGGGGGTTTATACTAGTTGTTCTACTGCTTCCTTGGTTTGATAGTGTGATTTGTATCTTTAACTTCAATTGTTTACCTTTGTTTGCCTCCTGATTTGAGTAGTGTCATTTGAGGGCACTCATGTAGATTATAGTCTTCTCTATCTGGTCATATTTCAATGGAGGATCTTCAAATCATTAGTTACTTCTTGACATATTTTGCATCTTCTTGCTTCAGTGATGTTGTATATGTTCATTCTTATTCCTATTTTTTTGAACATTCCTAGTTATGGAGGCTTCTTCAGTCCTTCAAATTAGTCTTCATCTATTTTTGGAGTAGACTTTTTCCCATGTCATTTTCTCTATTTCTCCTCTTTATAGAGACTCTCTTTTTTACTTGGGTACCTGATCAAGCCTTTTGTTGTCGAGACCCATTTTCTTTCAGTAGTTCTTTTTAGGTTTTTAGCTTCTCCCAAAGTTTATCTTAAGGGGGGTGGTAGAGTAATAATTTTTTTTCTTATTAATTAAATCATATTGATTTAATTACTAAGTCACTTATTATATCTTTCTACTTAAGCTCAACTTTAGGCATATAATAATTAATTACTTTATTAATTATTATTGTGCAACCTAGGTTTTAACTTTTTTTTCTATTGCATATCATAAGTCAAAAAAGGAGGATACATCAAAGTTTACAAACTATTGGTAGAAATATCATCAGCCAGATCAAGAGTCTCAATGATAGCTATACCAAATAGTTACATTCTACACTATCTCCATCAAAAAAACAAAACATAACACTTGTTCATACAGAAACTTCATCATGGTCTACATCTAATGCATTTGAGTCGGGGGATACATAATTGTATCCTATAATCACATAGGATCTAAGAGGAGGTTCTTCTGACTCAGCTACTCTTCCTTCTATTGGAGCATCCTGATTTGATTTATTTATTTCATCAATGAACTTAGCAATCTTACCATCAAATTCAACATCAATTTTCATGGTTGTATATCCATGTGCAATATCCTTTTTGTCTATGGTGGCTTTCCCATCTCTCACAGTCTATAAGAGCTTTCTCTCCTTCATCTTGATGACAGATGTGACCTACAAGGAAACATCAAAGCATATGAGTCTCCTAAGAGACCTAGTAATATTTCTTCTTTTCCCTACCAAAACATCATTATTACGAGCCTTCCAGATAGTCCACAATATAATAGAAGAAAGAATAGACCAAAAAGCATTGCAATCTTTATTATTTTTAATGCTTCCTAAAATGATATTCAACTTGTTAAAATGACTGTTATAGGTAAGAGAAAACATTTTCCAAACTTTGGCAGCAAAGACACATTCAAAGAAAATTTGGAAGACAGATTCGGGAAATTTACATACATTACGAATATTAGGCTATCCCCCCAGTTTTGTAAATGTAATTTTATGCAGGAGGAGTCTCCACAAAAAATAGGTGATATTAGGCTTAATAGTTCAAGTCCAAAGGGAGGTAAAGTACTTATTCCAATCAGAGATGGGAGAATCTAGATTCCATTTTTGGTTAGCATGGGAAGCAATATCAGTGTTGTGGGTGAGAAGGTGATAGATATGCTTGTTCTTGATAAGATGCATTAGGGAATTTTCTAGCCACGTCAGCTGAGAGGAGCACCTGTCTAGGGTACAACACCCTTTCACTATCCTCAAGCTATTAAGGGTAGGAGAGATGATGCCATATGTTCTAGTTTGTAAAATAGGGATGTCAAAATCTGAAGCCAGTTTCTCCCAAGGAATCAAATTTCCCTTCTGAAACACATCTTGGAACTTATTGATACATTTCTCTGACCACTTCTTAGTGGAGAAACCTTGGAGTAAGACTAGTGGCTTGCCCTTATGTTTCAGATTCCACCATAGATATTTATGACTACAAACCACACCTTGACCTTATGTCGGTCTAGTATTGCAAAGAAATATCCTTACATATCTCCAGCATTTCCAATTAGATTTAAATAAATTCAAACCCTAGAATTGAACATTACATTCTAGAGCCAACAGATCAACATATCCCAGATTAGTCCAATATTTGGATTTACTTGGACAGGCTCTAGATAAATTATTTCTAATCAGGATTTTCCAAGGAGCCTCCCCTGTGGTTTCCTTAGCAATCCATTTAGAATCTAGTGCAATACCATGTGTTATGAGGTCCTTCAATCCAAGTCCACCCCGGGCTTTCTCTCTGGTGCTTTGAGGAGTATGCAATAGCATATTTCCAAATACACTTTAGGGCAATGTCTAGGGTAAAACCAACTACCTTGACTTCTTTTAGCATAAGGATTTCAATATCTTTGTACATTTGTAGGAATATCTTGACCACATATTTCCTATCAGAGGATTCCAATCCTCTGACATTCCATGATGCATAATTGATTAGCATATGACCCCTCTATATATCAGAGTCCATGGGTGCTCGAAAGCCCTTAAGGCACCCACCAAAGAGCGAGATCAAGAAGTTAACATGAGCTAAATGGGATGGCAGAGGAATGAGAATAAACACAATTGATGGTGTAGAGACTAGATTCGAAGCATATGTAATTTCCTACAAGGTATTCTAATCTATTAGACTGAATAGTGTTCCTTGTGGCATTGTTGATATTGCTTATAAGATTGTGAAGAAAGTTCTTTAGCTTGACCTAGCTGATTTGATGTTGAGGCAACTGGAAGAAAATATGAGAACAATCTAAGTTTCTAATTCCAACACCTACAAGTTTGGATACCTATTGGTATGTGTATTTTTGTACTTGAAAAAATTATTTCCCTCAATCGGTGATGTACAATGGGATGTAAATAAACCAGTTATCATGCAAATTGGTGCATTAATAAGTAGTCTAGGTCAGAATTGTAAGCCAGACATGGATTAATATTTTGGCAAATTTAAGGAGAGAATGCACAAAAGAGGTAGAATTTTGGCACAGTTCATGGAGAAGTAAAAGGATGAAATTTATTTCCTAGTAGACACTGACTCCACTCTCATAAAGGTAGTTGAACTAAAGACTTCATGGTTGCCACCAATGGAATGAAAAACTGATATTTACTGAGCTAGTAGGTCAATAAAGGAACTTCTTACAAAGACTAAGGATAAAAGTGTAATCAGGTTCAACACTTATGAGGAAGCAAAACAAATAATAAAAATGGATTTGGTCAGAGTGAAAATTGGTAGGAAGACAAAGAAAATACTAGGCACACTTGAAAAAAATGGAGAAGAAGTAGAGAAGTCAGGTGAAGAGGCAACCGAGGAGAAGATAGTAGTTGGTAATAGTGAAGATGAGTAAGAGACCGAGTTAGACAAGGAGGTAAATGAAGAACCAATAAAGAAAATGAAAGGTAAGAAAAAATAGGAAGAGACTCCTACATGGGAAAGGACAAGGTCCTCTATAGGTATTTCCTCAACTCTGAAATGAGGAGTTGCAAAAATAACAAGGCCTACACCGACCAAGACCTATCAAAAAAAGAGAGGTACTGAAGCTTCTACTAAGGTACCCAAAAAGAGAAAAAAGTTGATAACAAATAAGAATGATGTAGATTATGATAAATAGGATACTATTCAGTTTAATGTAGTTGTAAATAAAACACAATCAATTGATGAGATTGCGCAGGGCATAAAAGAAAAAGAAGGACTAGGTCATCCTAAGATCCATAGATATGCAAACTTTAATGCACAAGATCAAGATAAGATAGAAGAGGCAATGATTGGTATGATGATCAAATTCAAAATATTTCCAATTGAATTTTATAATACTATTCCAAAGGATTTATATGATACAATCTCATAAAGGTGGACTTATGCTTTGCACACCGAGAAGAAAAAGTGAGAGAGATCATTGATTTTGATAATGCCAAATCTATCAATCCAAGAGATTGAAGAAATGATTAAAGCATATGAAAAAAAATTCTTAATGAAAGGAAGAGAAATGAATATTTTACAAGATAAAATTCAAGAAGTTGATGAGGAGAGAAAAGACATATGGACTAAAATTCTTAAGTCGAAAGCTAAAGTAGAGCAAACTACTTTTGTAGTTATTACCGAGAAGAGTATCACAGGAAGAGAAAAAGGTGTACACACTAATGATGATGATGTTACAACAAAAATTATAGTTGAAGAGTTGATCCACATCTCAGACACTAAGAAGCTAGAGAAAGATACTTATGCAAAGGATTTTTATCTTGCTGGACAAACCGAACAAGAAGATACTCCAAAGAAGTTACAGATAACCGGGGATGAAGATGTAATGATTGAAGATATCACTGAAGGAGACCCTGATGATGAAGCTAATGAAGATAAAGATATCATTTCTGCTACCAAAGACAAAGAAGAATAAAAAACCACCGAGGTAGCTAGAGAACAAATAGTAAGTAACTTGTTGATTTTGGTTCAAGCCATGTATATTGCTACCAAGGAAATACCACCCAAGAGACCAATGGATACAATAGAAGAAAAGGGTGAAGAAGGAGAAAAAGAGACTACAAATGTAGAGGAATATGTCAAAGAAATTGAAGATGAAAATAAAGTAGATGATTCTACTACTAGCACAGGGCCAAAAGCCTTAGGACCTCACGCTAAGGGAATTACAAAGGGGAAAGATAAAGAATAAAGTGTCTCAACCAAGTAACAAAAGAAAAATATAGAGAAAAAGGAGCTTTAGTTCCTTATGGTCAATCCCCAAACTCAAGAAAATAGGAAAAGAAGAAGAAACATGGAAAAGGTCTGGTCACACTTGATGAATTAATAGAGATACATGCATGTGACCCTAGAACTTTGGACCCCGTAGCTCTAAGGAGTTATGGAGAACTCTACACTAGAAAAGAAGCTCTGGAAAATCTAAGGAAAGAAAGAAAACATAAACAGGTGCTAGAGAATGTTAGAGGATTATAGATGCAAGTTGTACCTAATGTCAATGTTGATGAGTTTAATCCCATCATTGGCCAACTTGCAGTCCTTACCAAGAAGATCAACTCTCCTACCACCAATGCAAAGAAAAATATTGAAGAGAGAGATTAAACAAAGATACAATAGAAGATCATCCAAGAAGTGGCAATTCCCAAGGTGAAGTTATTTGAGATTCTAAGTGAAATTGAAGGGCTGATTTAGCAGATACTCCCTATTTTAAAGAATCTTTGCATAATAGATTGCTTTACTATAGAGATACATGACAAATTGAAGAATCTAGATGAAGATCAACAGAAGAGTGTTGAAATCTTGATCACAAAACCCCATGCATTTAAACTACATTATGAAATGGTCAAACATATAAAAGGGTTAAGGAATGAATTGAGAAGAGAAGAAGATAATCTATAAAGGATCAAACAACTGAGCTATATGATGAGTTATTACCACACATTCAGGTGATACAATGACATGTAAAGAAAGAAAAGGAATTAGTTGCCTCTCCTGATTTATCTGTGGTAGATCATATTTTTGATATGCATGCCCAGGTAGGTCTCTAGAAGATTACACTTGAGTGTTTGAAAGAGGAATGGGAAAACCTCTTGACCAACCTTAAGAAAACCCATCGGCACATTTTTGACAAGTTGTAAGTATAAATTTTTAGAATTATTATCAAAAAAGTGGAAAAATATGTATATAGTCTACACTTACCGAGGTATATAGATAGGGGGAGTCTATAATTTTTTTTAAGTATACAAATTTTGAGTTTTGGAGAAGATTTTGATTATGGCATACATATGTGTTTTTGTCACTAACGCCAAAGGGGGAGAATGTTACATTATGAGTTTTCATTAGTGTCACACATATAGTCGATAAATGAAGAAAATAGACTAGTCATTCAACAAACTTATAGTAACTGAGTAGAGAATAGGGAAGAATGAAAAGGTAACTGAGCATAGTCTTGATTGAGCACATACACCAAGTGAGATGATTACCGAGCACTGAGTATAGTTATAAGCCAGCATTCATATAGACCAAGCATCAACATTTTATTGAGACATGGATGCAGTATATACTAAGTAATATAGGAATGACATAGAAGTATGGAATGGCACAAAATACAAGGAAAACAATTTATACGAAGCTAGAAAATGGTTTACATAAATCAAGGTAAATATTTATTGAAGATGTAATAATTAAATGTTGATGATCCCTGTGTAATATTCATTTATGTTATTCATTTGGATCATAGATCTAATAGTTTCTAGATGATTCCATAACCCTAATTAGGTCAAATCCTTATGATATAAGAATTCTGAAGATGTCAATTTTGTACATGATAACACATGACAAATAGTCATCTATAGGAGACATCTAAAGATCATACATGGTTGTGGAGCTAAGCATTGAACACGTATTTAGAATTGAATCAGTATCAAACCAGAGGATATCAAGTATTATTTGAAGGATAAATCTATCATATGAGAGTGATATTTGTTAAGGGCTAATCATATCTGAAATTTAGAAAAGTAAATTACTACATCCAGATCGATTTACTTTTACTTTCTAAAAACTATGGCAGACTAAATCTCTTAACAGAGCAGACCTAACAAGTCTGTTTTAAATCTCTTAACTAAGTGCACACTCAACAATGTTTCTTAAATCCTCTAACAAGGTAGATCTTAATAGGTCTCAATTGTTACTCCTAAAAGGGTAAGATCATCAGAAGTGATCAACATTGTAAGCCCAAATAGGAAAAATTTATTATTGCAATAGTGAAGATTTATGGGTATCATCCCCACCGCAGTTTTTACCTTCTAACAAGGGTTTCCGTGATACAAAAATACATGTGTATTTGTATGAACTTTCATGAATGTTTACATCTTATATTAGAAAGAATTTCTTATTTCAATTATGTTAAGAATGAATGGAAATGATAACATGATAGTCGGTTAATGAAAGAGATCATCTTAAGGAAAAGGATCAAAAAAATTTAGGGTAAGTAATTCACCCCTCCCCTTTTAGTAACTCACCTTTCCATAATCCCAATAGACTAGGAGCCTCAAAGGAACAGACTTAGAAAACAAAAAAGTTGATTCTTTTTTAAGGATAATCGATGGTAGCAATAGCATGATTATAAAACTAAAACAAGATAATTAAATATTATTTTTTGGTTAATTTTGTTTCGTAAAGTTATTAAAATATAGAAATATGGACTAAATGTATGTATGTTTTCTATATAAGGAGATAAGATGGAGTTTAATATTTAGTGTGTTGATTAAGTGGTCTATTGTTGTGTCCAATAACCTTCAAACTTGCGTTCGACCATTGAAAAGTAAAATAAATTTACCAATTTAATAAATAATTAAGAAAAATATTTTCTAATTTACTCAAATTAAAATACTAATAAAATATATACAACTATAATTATATATTACAAACAATATTGATATTAATTTAGAGATAAATTAAATATTAACAAAGTAAAAATTATTATAAAATTGAATATAAACATAATTAGATTTTTTTTAAAATAAACGAAAATTAAAATGTACTTCTAATACTTTTTAATTTTTCAATTGAAACTTACAAGTAAGATCACACTTATGAAAAAAATACTATAAAACTAAATTTAAAAGTGTGTTGATTAAGTGGTCTATTGTTGTGTCCACTAACCTTCAAACTCGTGTTCAACCATTGAAATAGTAAAATAAATTTACTAATTTAATAAATAATTAAGGAAAATATTTTCTAATTTATTCAAATTAAAATACTAATAAAATATATACAACTATAATTATATATTATAAACAATATTGATATTAATTTAGAGATAAATTAAATATTAACAATGTAAAAATTATTATAAAATTGAATATAAACATAATTAGATTTTTTTTTAAATATTTATGAAAATAAAAATGTACTTCTAATACTTTTTAATTTTTCAATTGAAACTTACAAGTAAGATCACACTTTTGAAAAATACTATAAAACTAAATTTAAAAGTGTAAAAAGTGAATATTAATGAATACTACGTAATAGTAATTTAGCTATTTCCAAAAAAATATTATAGTTATTAACAAAATAATATTAATATTAATTTAGAACTAAATTCAATATCAACAAATTAAATTTTATAATTTTATAATAATTTTTACTTTGTTAATATTTAATTTATCTCTAAATTAATATCAATATTGTAATATATAATTATAGTTGTATATATTTTATTATTATTTTAATTTGAATAAATTAGAAAATATTTTCCTTAATTATTTATTAAATTAGTAAATTTATTTTACTATTTCAATGGTCGAATGCGAGTTTGAAGGTTAGTGGAAGGATATGGAGCGGATAGAGCATGCAAGAGTGGGGGCAGGGGTGGGAGGTTTCTTGAATTCAGGAGCAGGTGGGAAACCTAGTTTGCAAGCACTGGGTGTTTCAGAGGAAGCTTGTATCGATGGAGTTTAGGTGGATTAGGACATGGAAGACTCAACTACCAAGGATAGGGCCCCACGTGACAAATAGAAAGATCCTAGAAATGGTGACACGGGGGTGGAGGGGCTTTCTGATGTTCTTCCCCATCCAGTCTTAGGCATGAGGGCCCAGTCACATGATCACGAAGGGAATTCCTTGAACCATCTATGGTCAACATTATTTGGGGTTAAGCCCATAGGCAAGTCTTCTTTCCTAATAATAAAGGACCTATCTGATAAGGAAAATGGTAAATACGCTATTGTGATACCTGGAGAACTGGTTGACCACAATATTGCTACCATGGCTCTCATAGTGGTTGGAAAATTTTTTGGGTCAAGGCCTAATATCAGGAAACACCAAGGATCAAGATCTGACAAGCTCAATAATGGAGAAAAACCTGAAGTCCCAAGAGGGTATTGAGGCTAATATCCAAAAAGTTTATAGAAAAAGGATTCAAATGTGGTGAGCTCATAAATGAATAGGAACCAAGAGAGAATGATAGAAAATAACAATAATGGTTTTGGGGAGATCATCTGGCTTCAGAATAATTTTTTTGTAGAAAGGGAGGATTTTCTTCCCCTAGATGGGATTGATAAGGTTCTGGAAGTCAATATCCTACAAGATGTCTCAGGAGAGGATAGTGTTATGGAAGAGCTAAGATTAGCTGAAGGAGGGGACTCATGCCCAGGGATGGTCTATATTTCCTTTATTTTAGATTCCCTTGAACCTTCTTTGGAAGATGGGATATTCAGTCCTAAGAAGTACATGCAGATGGGCATTTCCTCACAAGAATCAAACCCTAATCATAGCACAGAGTGTGGACCTTCTGGATAGGTATTCAAGATGGAAGAATTGCTAAAAAAATATTCCGCGGGGCAATTTACAAGAATGGAAGAACTCTTTGTGAAATAAAAAGAAGGGGATGATGGAGAGTGGACTAAGGTTTAGAATAAGAAGAAATCAAACAAAAGGGATCCTTCCCCAGTCCCTCTAGCAACAACTAGGAGCAAGAATAAAGCTAATGTAGGGGATAAATTGAAAACTCTTGGGAGAAAGAAAGCTAGTTGGGTCTAGCAAGAAGAAGCCATCAATAATATGGAAAATGGAATCCAAAAGACCATCCTGGAAGCTTGTACATCCAAAAAGAAATTAAAATCATCTCTTGGAATATTTGTGGGCTAAATGGCTCACATAAGCAGGATTTTATAAGGAATATGATTAGGGATCATAGACCAGATATTATGTTAATCCGAGAAAATAAGATGAAGAAGGATAAGCTTGACAGTATTAGATTATGTAAATCTATGCATATGATTTCTTTGAGAGCTCTGAAGGAGCTTCAGGAGGGCTGATGACTATGTGGAACTCCTGTCACCTAAAGGTTGAAGTCATCCATGAAGAAGGTAGCTTTCTCCTCATGAATTTTAATAGTATTAAGGATAATGAATGGTGGTATATCATGAATATTTATGCTCCTAATTCTTAAAAAGGTAGAAGATCTTACTGGGAAAAAACTTAAGGGCATAGCTTCTTTATGTAATCTCTCTAAGGGGATTATCATGGGGGACTTTAACACTCACCTTAAAGAAGGGAAAAAATATGGAGGTATCTCTCCTAACTTGTAAAGTAGGCAAGATCTCATGGAATTCATCAATGACCAAGCCCTCTTAGATGTGGACCTTTAGGATGCAAGTTTTACCTAGTCCAATAGGAGAATTGGGCGGGAGTGCATCCAATTCTGATTAGACTGTTCTTTTCTCATTGTTGATTGGCTGAAGTTTTACAACTGTAATTTGTCTTCTTTGGTGAGGATTGGTTCGGATCACTCTCCCCTCTCTCTATCTTTGGATTTTCTTGCTAAGAAAAGGATTTTCCCCTTCAAATTTAAGAAGATGCAGACCACCCATCGAAACCTGATAAAAAAAATTAAGGAATGGTGGAATACAGATGTTAAGGGTTTGGCTATGTTCAGAGTGGCTAAAAAACTTATAAATATTAAGGTTAATATTAAATAGTAGAACAAGGATGAATTTGGTAATATTTTTTGTTCTAAAGATAAGGCTATCTCAGATCTTAACCTTGTTCAAGAGGAAATCTAGAGAGAGGGGTATGATGAGAATAGGCTACTTAAATAGAAATATTTGTTGTTTGAGTACCACAATATAATAGGGACGAAGGAAATTTTTTGGAAGAAGAGATCTAGATCCATTTGGTTAAGGGAAGGGGATAAAAAATAAGGTTCTTTCACTTATCCATGATGAAACACGAGGATTCTAACACAAGTATGTTAGAATAACTGAGAGGGGGGTGAATCAGTTATCCACAATCCCAAATCAAAATGTATAATCAAAAACAATTTACTTAAACTTCTGCAGCTCAGTAACATAAAATACTATATTTTTTGTGCTTTTACTGATTACCAGTCAATAACATATAATGATTACCAATCAAATCCAACATGCAATATGTAAAGTATGATAACAAACAATCACCATAATGAACACATAACACAAAAGATTTAATGTGGAAACCCTGTGAAGGGAAAAACCACATGGGACCAGCAACCCAAAAAATGTTGACTCTTCTAAAGTGAGGTTGGTGAAGACCCAACCCTATTAAAGGTTACAAACACACTATGAGGTGTGACCTTGTTAGAGGATTTTAGACCAACCGTTATCATCCAACCAGCATTCACTATGGGGTTGACAGGATAACAATGTTTTTTTTTCTATTGCATATCATTGAATCAAAATTGAGGTTTACATCAAAGTATCGAGAGCTCTACAACCATCATAGTATGGAAGTTAACATTCAAGAGTATTACTCAAAATGATAATTTCTAATACAATACTACATAATAAAAAAAAACTATATATTCTGTAAAATCAAGAAGAAGCACTTTCATGCTCTGCATCAAACTCATTGGAATCCGGGGAAGCCAAATTGTATGCAATGATTTCGTAAGCTTTGAGTGGAGGATGATTCTCTGTGTTAGCCACCCTTCCTTCTATAGGGATATCTTGGTAGTTCTTCTTGGTTTGTTCAATGAGCTCAGCTAGTTTCTCATCAAATAAGGTCTCGGGTTCCATGGAAGTATATCTATGGGAAATCTCCTTCTTTTCAATGGGGTTGTGCCTTCTCTCAGGATCTGCAAAAATTTTCTCTCTTTCAATTTGATGATCATTGTAACCTGTAGTGAAACATCATGGTAAATGAGTCTTCTTAGAGACTCAATAATATTCCTACTCTTTCTAGCCAAAACATCATTATTATGAGCCTTCCATAAAGTCCACAGAATAACAGAAGAAAGAATAGACCAAAAGATAGTGCAAGACTTGTTGCTACTGATGCTTCTAGAAATAATATTCCAATTGCCAAAATGATTGTTGTATGAGAGACCAAATAGACCCCAGACTTCAATAGCAAAAAGACACTCAAAGAATACATGGAAGATAGATTCAAGGAGCTTACACACATTACAAATTTTCAGATCCCCCCCGGCTTCTTAAAAGGAAGTTTATGCAATAGGAGTCTCCATAGGAAGCAGGCAATCTTGGGTTCAATGGGTCTTGTCCATAGTGAGCTAAAATGCTTATTCCAATCAGAGGCAGGGAGTTCTAGGTGCCATTTCAAATTAGCATGGAGGAAAATATCAGAGGATTGGGTGAGTAGGCAGTAGATATATCTAGATTTGATAAGGTGCAGCAGGGAATTATCAGGCCATTTCAATTGGAACGTACAACTACCAGGTTTGCAACATGTGGAAATTGATCCCAAGGAGATCAAGGCAGAGGAGAGGATACCATATGTTCTATACTGAGAATCGGGAATGCCAAAGGATGTAGCTAGCTCTTCCCACGGTATCAATTTACCCTCTTTCAAAACATCTGAAAAGATGACCATACCTTTCTCTACCCATTTTCTAGCAGAGTACCCATGGAGTAAAGCCAGTGGCTTATTTTTATGTCTCAGGTTCCATAATAGAGATTTATGGTTGCAAACAATTCCTTGTCTCTCCAATGGTCCAGCATTGCTAAGAAATCCCTTCACATATTTCTAGCACTTCCATAAGGCCTTAAATACATTCAACCCTTGGACTTGTACATTACACTCAAGTGTCAATAGGTCAGAGAATTCTATGTTTGTCCAAGCTATAGCCTTACTCGGTCTAGCTCTAGCCAGGTTATTCCTTATTAGTACTTTCCAAGGTTCATCTCCAGATGAGGCTTTGGCAATCCATTTTAAGGACAAAGCTATACCTTGGGTTCTGAGGTCTTTCAACCCCAAACCACCCCATGTTTTATCTTTGGTGCACCATTCCTAGGAAACCGTATGATGTTTCTTAGTCCATCCTCCACCTGTCCATAAGAAGTTTCTAACAATCTTCTGGATGAAGCTAAACTAATTCAGATTGAATAGCCAAGCTGAGGAGTAGTAGACTGGGTAAGATGAAAGTATTTTCTGACAAACTTGTATTCTTCCTGGGAATGAGAAAAAGTTGGTGTCCCATTTTTTTAATTTTGTGGTGATTTTTTCCTTTAGCTAGCACCACATATCATTAAGGTTAGGCTCCACAGCAAACGAAATCCCTAGGTATCTGACCACATGATCAGGACCACCCCATTCAATCCAAAAAATTTTCCACCAACTAGGTGGGGAGTAAGTCCACCCTAACATAATGGATTTAGTTACCGAAATCTTGTTGCCTGAAGCCAAACAGAAGAGGTCAAGCTTGGTCATAAGGACAACCATATTACCTTCTTCCAAAATCATAAGAATGGTTGTGTCATCAAAAAATTGAATGTTAGAGACCTCAAGATCATTGGGTATCTGAATTCCCCTTAGTTTGGGTGAAAGAGTATCATCTCTTAGAAAATAATGGAGGGAATCTGTAGCAAGGACAAAGAGGGAGGGGGTGAGAGGGCATCCTTGCCTGATGGATCTGGAAAGTTCAAAAGATTCTGACCTCACTCCATTCACTTCAACTGCTACTCTGGCTCTGGAAAGCAAGGTGGAGACCAATTTACAGAAGTAAGGGGGGAAGCCTAGTCTATCCACCATGGCCAACATAAAACTCCACTCAATGCAATCATAAGCCTTCTCATAATCAATGAGAAACATGGCAGTCTGCTACCCTGAGTGTTTAGCCCAGTCCAACACCTCCTAGCAAGTTATTAGATTCTCCAAGATGTATCTGCCCTTCACAAAGCCTGTTTAGGTATGGTTAACTACTGAAGGGAGGATTTTGGTGATCCTAAGAGCCACCATTTTAGCCAAGATCTTATACCCCACATTTAGCAGGGTGATAGGTCTCCATTTTTTAATCAGTAAGTTGTCACCATCCTTTGGGATCAATTTGATGAGGCCAACATTTAAAGTTGGTCCAAGGGTACCAAGAGCTACTACCTCCTTATAGACTTTATGAAGATTGGAGAAAATCCACTCAACAATTTTCTTATAAAACTCCACTGTGAGCCCATCAAGACCAGGGGCCTTATCATTGGCCATACTCAGAATAGAGTTTTTGATCTCTTCCCTAGAGATCTCCTTCTCCAGCAAGCTTGCATCTACCTCTGAGACCTTCTTGGGGATCAGGTAATAATTTTCTACCTAGCAATGGCCCTAGTTTCATCATCCTCCAAGGTAAAAAGATTCTTGTAGAAGGTAGAAAAAGTATTTACAATCTCCTCCTAGGAAGTGATGGAGACTCCTTGATCCCTAATGCAGGTGATTTTTTTCCTAGCTTCCCTCTTCTTAAGGGTTTGGAAGAAAGATTTGGAGCCTTTATCACCTAGTTTAAGCCAATTGATTCTGGCTCTGATCTTAGCACCCTTAGTCTTGATTAGTTGGATATTTCTAAGAGAGTCTCTATAGTGGATAACTTTATCCAGTAAGGTAGAGGAAGAGGGGTCCATCTGGCTTTGAAGTTCAGCCTCCTGGAGCTCTTCCACCAATCTGAATTCCTCTCTCCTAGCATCCTTGGCTTTCTTCCTCCCTACACACATCAGCATACTCTACCAAGATTCTAAAATTTGATTCCACCTCTCCACCTCAGATCTATGCTGGACAACCTTCTCATTAAACCAAGCAATAATTTTGATGGCTTCTTGGACATCACTATCCTGGAGCAGGGAGGAGTTGAGAGAGAAACTAGTTTTCATACAGGGAGAGGTTTCTTGGTTAGAAATCACCTGGATGGAGGAGAAAATGGGGTGGTGATCAGAAAGGGTGAAAGGGGTCACTCTAACACAATTATCATCTAGGGGGGGCAGCTAAAGAGCTAGCTATTCACATAGATCCTATCCAATCTTGAATAGATTCTTCTATTCCCCTTTTGAAAGTTGGACCAGGTAAACCAAAATCCTTTAGATTCTCTCTTCTTCCTAGCTAGAGGGTCAAAGAGGTTGAGTTTAGAAATCATCTTGTTCTTGAAGATCATCTCGTTACCTCTCCATTCAAATCTTAGGCCTCCCTCTTTGTCTTGGGGTCTCTCCACCATATTAAAGTCTCCGGCTAAGATCCAAGGAATACTATCTAACTCTGAGATCCACTTCCACAGATCAATCCTAGAGTAATGATCATTAGGAGCATAAATTGAACACACTCCAAAGAGAACATCATCCATTTTAAAGGTGACCCACACAGTTGTGTTGCATGGAGAATAGCCCCATTCATGGATAGAATCTCTCCATCTCGAGCCTACAAGAATGGATGTCCCTCCTCTACCCCTCTAGTGCTTGGTAGAAAAGGAGGAGGCATCTTTCTAGATACACCTGAGTGCTATATCAAGAGTGAAGCCAATTGCTTTGACTTCTTGGAGCATAAGAACATCAATCTCTTGAAACATATGGAGGAATCTTCTTACAACATATTTCCTGTCAGTGGATTCCAGTCCCCTAACATTCCATGAAGCACAATTGATCTTCATAGGTCAAACTATGGTTCAGAATCCATGGGAGCCTGAAAGTCTTTAAAACATTTTGGGATGTCATTTTTTTTATTCTTGAAGGGCTTAGGGTTGCCACTCATAAGGGGGTGTCTACCTCTCTTCTTCTTGATACTAACTCCTTCTAAGGGCTCTGAGTGACCCTTATCAACATTCTTAACACACTTCTAGGGTTTCTTCTCATTACTGGCAGAGAATGAGAACATTTGATCCCTATTGAGTTCACCCTCCTCAAGGTTAGGATCTTGTTGTTGTTTCTCCTGACGCTCTTCCAGCTCACCTAGCAAGGTGGATACCCCAACCACATCCATCTTCTCAGGCTCATTAGAACCTAAATCTGGTAGTTTAGGGAGGGGGGGAGATGTCATGATAACCACAACCAAGTATCCATTGAGTTTATCTATTAAGGATATAGGAGGGTTTCTCTCATCCTATCTAATGATGCCAGGATGGATGTTCATCCCTGCTTCTAAAGAGGCCTTAGCAGGTACCGAGAATTCAAATGGGTTGTCCACATTGTTAGTCAAAACATCAAGGATGGAAAGGGCTTCTGTAGAAGAATCCTAAGCTTGAGGGAGGATTGAGTAGACTTTCCACTTAGGTTTAGGTTCTGAGAATATTCAGGAAGCTTTAAGGTGGATCCTCTCCAAAGCAATCTGTTGTGCATTTAGAGTTTTGTGTTTAGGTCTAGGGGGAGCAGGATCTAGTTCCAAGCCAAAATCAAGACTAGAGGGGTTAGCAAGCTCCTTCATCTTATTGGGGGAGAGAATAGGTTGGGACGGGGGAGGGCAAAGTTCTTCAAATTGGCCTTTAAGATGATCTAGGGTGCCTGAGATAGTGGCCGAGTCTTTTATCCAGTCAGTAGAGGATAAATTAGGTACCTCCACAGGACCATGCAGGGGGGGACTGAGGGACGGAGAAGAAGGAGGAATGAAAATAGCAGAGGATTCTAGCAACTTGGGGGCAAGAGGAATTGACTTGGCTGCATTGGTGGGATCACTGCTAGGGTTGCGTTTAGCAAGAATCAGGCAATCCTACTTCCTATGTCCCTCCTTCCTACAAAGGTAATAGCTATTGAGACCACCGAGGAAGGTAGCTGGGTATACAATAGGTTTTCCACCAAGATCAAAGTGAATAGTCTCAAGGAAATCAATGCCAAGTTTGAGAGATAAGAGTACTCTAACATCAATGTGTGAGATTAACAAGTTGGACCTATCAACCCTAAGAACTCGACCGACAGGTTCAAGTGCTTGCAGAATGAGGTTAATCAAGAATGAGGGAAGGTTTTTAATAATTACTCACCTAGGGCTTGAAAGAATGAGCACTTCATTGTGTGAGGCATCAAGAGACTAGGGAATGGCCCTAAATTCGTATTGGCTAACTTTCTAGAATTTTCTTTCAACTATGACTTTTTGGGATTTTGTATCAGCAAAGAATAGTAGAAACAAACCCTTTTGCAACATTCGACAATAAGTAAAATGAAAACCTAATTTCTGACTCCAGATTTTATGCAACCAGTCATTCAAGAAATTCCTTGATGGAATTTGGGAACCATCAACAGCAGCAAGAAAAATTGCACTATCCCTAAGTCTACTCTTTTCTTGAGCAATATCAATATCCATCTACAGATTCAGCTTAATAATGATTTTTTGGGCGGATGGAATCTTACCTCCGTCTCGAGTGTTTCCTTCTATGATTTGGGTTGTGTTGGAAATGAAGCAGGAACCTTCCAGAAGGGTTCTCTCATTCACAACCGCTTGTTTGAATGACATTGGTCTTTTTGGGTCACTTTCTCCTCCATCTCGAGCATTGTCAATAGCGGGTGCAGAACTAGGAGCTTGCTTTGTTTTGTCTAGGGCATCCTTAGGGACTCTGTTGCCATGATGCTCTTTGACTAAGAGAGAGGTAATAGTAGTCAAGATAGGGTCTGGAAAGGATTTATTAAACAAACCCTTTGCAGGAAAACCTTTGGCGAGGCATTGAATGCCACTGGGCTGCTGCTTGCCATCATACCCTAGGGAAGTAGAAGCCATAAATGGCATCCCAACATGTCACACAAGGGTAGAGGGGGAGGCATGGGAATTCAATAGTGGCCTTCAAGTTGTAGAGAACTCCAAATGTTTAATCAATCTCCATTCCAGAACAACAATGTTCATTCTATGAATGATACATATAAGACTTTCAAGTCCACTTTATTAAGAGATTTCTCTATTTACAATGGTTAAAATGTAATAGTAGTTGATCTAATTACAATACAACTTTAATTGCAAATGTTCAGATCTATATTATGCTCATTCAAATCCTCTGATTAGTATATCAATTCTATATCAACAATAATCAATGACTTACTATTGCTTGGTAATAGCTTTCTGATGCTCGATAAACTCTACAGTTTAGTTCTCCTTAACTAGTTTGATCAGGCATACATGAAGCTTGTTCATGTAATAATTATGCAGTCCTTCTTCTAGCATGAGTTTCATAATGAAACCCTAGTCTCTTAAATTGACAAGTAAACCATTTTCTTTTCCTCCACTAGATTATGCCACTTATTCTCCTTTGTCCATTTTTCTGATTAAACCTTCCTTAGTTGATGTGCCAGTAACACATTTTGATTTCATCCTTTAGATCTTCCTTGAATTATGCTAGCCATTGATCTTCATAAAAAACATTATCTCCATCTCTAATTTCGATGTACTTTAGAGCTCATCAATCCTTAACGGCTAAACTAATCATTTAGTTCCTTTTCTCCTACTTGGTTAACAAAGAAATGTGTCGGTGAACACAAGCTTGTTTATACTGTGCTCGGTATACACTACACTGCTCAATGTATACTATGATGCTTCATTAACCAACCACACTGCCTTGTGTCTTTCAGTTCTTTTCCTCATCATAGATGAATGAAACATAATCAAGTCAATAACATAGGGTCATAGACTTATCAACAAGTTACCCAATGTATTCCTTATCCTCATCTGTCATATACATCTTCCTCATGTAGATATTTTTGTTCTTCATCTCTCTTACTCCTTTTCTATAGATGTTTAGGTATTGTAACTTACAAGATAAGTGTTGTCAAAATAGTTGACATCAATGACAACATATTACTAATTTAATCATATTACATATCTAATCAGCAACTCGGTGATCTCTAGTCACAAATCTTCAATTAGGTTCTAAATCAGTTGTACTTCATAAATCTCTCCCTTTGGCATTGATGGCAACTCAAGTAATATGAGATATACCATACACATACCAAACATGTGTTCTACAACTCTGTGAATAAATTTTGTACAAGATCTCCCTAGCTTAATATGTTTAATCACTACATTACTCAACAACATTACTCATGTAGCTTTGACATTCTGCAGATATGATCTTTTCAGCTCTCAAATTCCTTCTTCTGTTCTCATTAACCGATCTTCAGTGCTCTCCCTTTCTTTCAATTTGTCTCTCCCTTAGATAGATGTCAATGTTCTCATCGGTGCATCTTGTTTCATATTGTTAATCTCTCCCTTTGACAACAATGCTAAAGAAAAAAAAAACATACAACTCTCTAGTAGCCATGTAACTCTCTGTTGTCCGGTGCATACTCTGTATCTCTATATACTAATATGCCAATCTATTCCAGTTCTCCAAATTTTTCACAAACTTAGACATGATCCAAAGTGTGAACTTTTGCTGCATCAACATGTATGATCTTTTGATAATATTAGGCTTATGCAACATCTAGATCACATTAGTGACTGGTAGACAGGGGACGGACCCCAAGTCTAGTCCTCAAGTATTCAAATGTATCCTTCAGTAGAGGCTTTGTAAATATGTCTGCAAGTTGTTCTTTTGATGTAACAAAATCTAGCTTAACTTGCTTCTCATGTACTTGTTCTCTCAAGTAGTGATACTTAATAGATATATGCTTTGTTTTAGAATGCATCACTGGATTCTTTGAAATGTTTATTGCACTTGTGCTATCATAGTATATAATCACCAGCTCAGTGATTATCTCATTCATACCTTCCAGAACTTTCTTAATATATGCAATATTTGAATAGTTTGTAGCTGCAGCAACATACTCTACTTCGGCTATAAACTAAGAAATGAAAGCCTTCTTTTTACTTGTCCATGTAACAAGTCTTTCACCAAAGAAAAATGCTCCTCTGGTGGTACTTTTTTTGTCATCCACATTTCCAGCCTACTCAGCATCGGTATAGACTATGAGTTCAAACTTGCCTTCCTTAGGATACCATAATCCATAATCTTATGTTTTCTTTAGGTATCTTAAGATTCTCTTTGTAGCAACCATGTGTGACTCTCTAGGGTTTGCAGAAAATCTTGCAACAATTCTGTCATGAGCCAAAATTGATGCACTATTTCTTTAATATATATATTTATATTTGTTTAATTATTGTGAATAAAATCTAATATTATTTCCTTAATTTATATTCGATCAAACATTGTGATAAAACACTATTGACAATTAACCAAATTATATTAATTAATTATTCAAGTCAAATAATTATATGAATAATAATATTAATAAATAAATAATACTAATAATCTATACATTAATAGTATTAAACAAACATAGCAATGTTAATATTATAAATAATAATAATTTATACAAATCAATAAACATTAATGCCTAGCGGCATCCTTCCAACGGTCAAGCCGATTGGACAGAGTATTTAAACAAGAACTCCATCATAGAGAAGGGCATCAAAAAGGAACAGGAAGTACAATAGTCTTCATCGGTACCACAGACTGCATAAAGTGGTATGCATAGTCATCGGATATTGTGGCGGGCTGCATAAGGTATGCACAGTCATATGAACCTGTATAAATAGCTTTGTTATATTCATTGGCAATGATATAAATACCATTTAATACATAATGGTGAAAAAGTATATATATTACAAGTAATTATTGTATTAAATTATATATATATGTGTGTGTGTGTGTGTGTGTGTGTGTGTGTGTGTGTGTGTGTGTGTGTGTGTGTGTGTGTGTGTGTGTGTGTGTGTGTGTGTGTGTATGTATGTATGTATGTATGTATGTATGTATGTATGTATGTAAATAAACAAATATGCATATATAAATAAATATATATGAATCCATAATGTACGAGAAAATATAGAGATAAATATGAGATTGAGTAGAGAGTTTAGTTATTCTAGTTATAGTACATAAGGGTCTATCCCTCATTCCTTACTATAATACCTTAGGGTAGGGAGCTTGTGGAAGGGAGAGGTGGAGTAATTTTAGGCACATGTCAGTTGTTCGAACACTGGGGTTAAGCCTTGAGGGAAGCTACTTGTAGTTTGTTTCACGTGCCCGGAGCATGGTAATCCTTTCACCCTATAGTGACCTTAGTAAAGATAGAAGGAGATCCTTATATCCTATGCAAAGAAGATCTAAATATCAAATCTAATCTATGAGCTTTAATAGTTGTATTTCTTATGAATAGTAATGGTTAACATAGAGTATTTTAATGATTTTTTTAAGGTGATTTCCTAATTTATGCATAACTTGTACTAATTTATAGAACTCAAGTCAAGTGATAGGAAAAGGGGTCATCACAAGTGGTATCAGAGCATAATCCTGCCATCCTATGAAAATAAAGTTCATGCAAACTAGAGGAAGTATCACGATGGCTGAACAATTGTCTAATGAACTAAGGAATATTATGGAACAAACCCACCAAACCCTAGTAGAACAAATAGAGAGATCAAACCAAGCACTCCTCTAGGCACTACAAAACATGGGGAATTCCAGAAATAATCTAAGGAACAATAATTCTAGTGGTAGAGACATAAGCTCGAACCATTCAAAAAATAATGGAGCTGCATCATCTAAGGTGCCCAAACCTCCTTTTTAACCTAGAGATGATACCTCTATGGAGGAAGGAGTGGGACAAACAACCAATAATGTCATTGAGAATGCTAGAGCTTATGCAAGCCTTGAACCAAAAATTAGAGAATTAGTCACATTTAGAGAATTTTGCGAAGCTAACAGACATGAAGCACCTAGGAGAGAAAGAAGACCTCAAAATAAAGACCCTAAAAATAAAGTACATAAAGTAACACTCCCAAACTTTGATGGATCAAGAAAAACCACTGCTTACGCTTGGGTACAAAAATTGAATACTTATCTCACCCTTAGCCCTATGACTGAATAGGATGCACTTCAATTTGCAATTCTTCATCTAGAGGGGGTAGCATATGATTGGTGGGACCATGGCCTTCATACTCAAGGGCACCATAATGTTACCTCTTACGAGGAATTCTCACAAAGGCTTATTAAAATATTTGATAGAAGGCACCCACAAGATAATTTCAAGAAATTGACTCAAATAAGGCAACACAGAATAGTAGAAGATTATGTAAAGGAATTCCAAAAAATTTTAATTCAAGTTACAGGGGCAGATGATGACTGCCTCACTTACTTATTTATAGAAGGATTTAGGGACTCACTGAAGGGTCTAATAAGTGCCCTAAAACCTGCATCCCTAGATGATGCTTTTGAAATAGCATTAAGGTTGGAAGTCACCTCCTCAAGTAACAAATCATGGGGAAATCACAACACACAATACCATAAGAAAGACAAGCCACACAAAAGGCCCCTCCCTTTAAGAGAATGAGACAAACTAAAGAAAAAGAACTTGTGCTTCAAATGCCAAGAACCATGGGGGCCAGGCCATATTTGTAATTAGAAGAAAAACTCATGTCAACATTGCCATGAGGAATGGGTGTCGGGACATAAATGTAAAAAGAGAGGCTACATCCAAAGAATTGAAGAAGACCCCAAGGATGAAAATACAAAAAGGAAGACAACAAGACACGAAGAAGAAGAAGGAGAAGAAGAAGAAGGAGAAGAAGAAGAAGAAGAAGAAGAAGATGATGATGATGATGAGGA
Source organism: Chamaecyparis obtusa (assembly GCA_027943335.1). NCBI lineage: Eukaryota > Viridiplantae > Streptophyta > Pinopsida > Cupressales > Cupressaceae > Chamaecyparis > Chamaecyparis obtusa. The sequence goes on from BSBK01013337.1 coordinate 144,818, forward strand.
AAGAGGAGGAGAATATGGAGTAATAGCAACTATTACTCAAGCCCCTAAGCATCGAGTCTTAAGAATTAGGAGCACTCTTAATGGACAAAGGGTCATTACATTGGTTGATAGTGGCGTATCCCATAACTACATTGATGAAAAACTAGTGAATAAAATGAAATTAAAAACTGAAAGGTTCAAGGGACTTACAGTTGCTCAAGCCACAGGATCCTTGATTTGATGTACAAGAATGATTCCCCAACAAAAGATCACATTGGGAAAGAAGCATACCATCAAAGAAGACTTGCATGTGGTTCCACTAGATTCAAATATAATTCTAGGGGCCCCATGGATATTTTCCTTAGGATATTTTAAGTTTGATCTCCCAAACTTAAGGATCCAGTTTGAGCATGAAGGGGAAGAAATAATATTAGAAGGAATACCTAAGGGTTCTACAAAGGTAATTTCATGTAAAAGAATAGAGAGAATATTCAGGCACAGATAAGGAGAGTGGGTTGCACAATGCTTAGTACTAAACCAATCTACTCCATAGGAATTAGCCATTCATATAGATATTGAACTCATCATTATGAAACACAAAAGAGTGTTTGATGAAATTCCACTAGGACTACCACCCAAAAGAGGATTCGAACACCTCATAGAATTTGAAAAAGATGCAAAACTAGTGATTACCACCCCTTACAGGCATCCTCAAAAATATAAGGATGAAATCAAAAAAGCTATCAAAGAACTCCTAGCAATGGGACATATCCAGCCTAGCTCAAGCCCTTTTGCATCACTAGTAGTACTTGTGAAAAATAAGGATGGAACGATGAGGATGTGTATATATTACCGAGCACTAAAGAAGAAAACTATAAAAAACCGCTATCCCATCCCTAGAGTGGATGAACTCATCGATGAACTTCATGGGGCAATGTACTTTTCAAAAATTGATCTACGTTCAGGATATCACCAAATCAGAATGAGGAAGGAAGATGTTCCAAAGACTACATTCAGATGTCATTATGGGTATTTTGAGTTTTTACTTCTACCTTTTGGCCTTACTAATGCCCCGACCACTTTCCAGTCATGCATGAATCATATCTTCCGAAAATAACTCAGGAAATTTCTACTCGTATCCTTTGACGACCTCCTCATATATAGTAATACATGGAAGGAACACCTCCAACACCTTGAAGAAGTCTTAAGAATATTGGAATCTAGATCCTTGTTTGCTAAAGCATCAAAATGTGAATTTGGTTTAGAAGAAATTCTTTATTTGGGCCATAAAATCAGTGCAAAAGGTGTGAGTGTAGACGAAGAAAAAGTTAAAGCAATAAGGGAATGGCCAAAACCCAAAACTCTAACTCAACTTAGAGGATTTGTGGGCCTATGTAGCTACTACAGATGATTTGTGAAGAATTTTTCCAAAATAGCCTCCCCTCTCATAGATCTAACAAAAAAAGGGAACTTTGGATGGAACAAGGCAGCACAAAAAGCTTTTGAAAGGTTAAAAGAAGCAATGAGCTCTTGCCCAGTCTTGGCTATTCTGGATTTCACACTACCCTTTGAGTTAGAGTGCGATGCTTTAGGAGAAGGAATTGGAGCTGTACTCATGAAGAATAAACACCCTATTGCCTTTGAGAGCTGTAAACTTTCAAAGACAGTAAAACACTACTCAACCTATGACAAGGAAATGTTGGCTATTATGCATGCATCGATCAAATTTAGACAATACCTAGTATGTGGGAAATTTAATATTAAAACTAACCATAATAGCTTAAGGTTCTTCATGAATCAAAAAGACCTCAATGATCGGCAACAAAAATGGGTAAGTAAAATCCAAGCCTACAATTTTGATATCAAGTATGTCAAAGGAACCAATAAATGTGGTAGCAGATGCTTTATCCTGACAAGGTCACTTGAACACCCTAACCAGTATCACAGGAGATTGGAAAACTGACATTATTATAGAATACAAGTTAAGGACCCACGAACTAATGAGATCATGGAAGGAAGTATACCAAATGATGAATTTAAGATAGTGGAAGAACTCATTCTATATAAGGGAAGAATACTCCTTGCATCAAATTCCAAGGTAAAAAGGAGAATTATGAAGGAATACCATGACAATCCTTTATCAGGACACATAGGGTTCTATAAGACTTACAAGAAGATAAGGGAAAGGTACTCTTGGAAAGGCCTTAAAAAGGACATTATGAAGTATGTACAAGAATGCATCACATGCCAAAAGAATAAAACCGAACAAAATCACCCAGCCAGCCTATTACAACCATTACCCATCCCAAATCAAAAGTGGGAAAGCATTTCAATGGATTTCATCACAGGATTACAAAAGGTATGAGAAAAAGATTCCATCTTTGTAGTGGTGGATAGTTTGACCAAATATGCACATTTCTTCCCAATATCCATCCACTATAAGGCCCCACAGATAGCAGAAATATTCTTCCAAGAAATTTTTAGACTACACAGATTACCAAAGAATATTATCAGTGACAGGGATAGCAAGTTTCTCAGCATGTTTTGGAAAGAACTCTTCCGGTTGATAGGAATTGATTTGACTCCCAGCACAAGTTACCACCCCCAAATAGATGGGCAAACTGAAATCATTAACAAATGGATAGAGGGATATCTCAGAAATTATGTGACTGGACAATAAAACACATGGACAAAATGGCTACATCTAGGGGAGTACTGTTATAACACCACCCATCATATGTCCATTGGGATGAGCCCATTTAAGGCATTATATGGATACAAGGCCACCACCTTCACAGATGTGATTACTCAAGAAAGGAGGGTACCAGGAGCCAGGGATTTCATCCAACAAAACATTGATATTATGAATACTCTAAAAAATAATCTCAACCATGCTCAAAACCAAAAAAAGATATATGCAGATCGGAATCAGGTGGAAAGAACATTTGAGGTTGGTGATCTAGTATTCTTAAGACTCCAACCCTACAAGCAATCATCACTTAAGGTAAGTGGAGCAGAGAAACTAAAGCCATGATTCTATGGACCATACAAGATCTTAAGAAGGATAGGTGAAGTAGCCTATGAGATAGAACTACTTGAGAATAGCAAGATCCACAATATCTTCCACGTATCCAAATTAAAGAAAGTCCTTGGGAAACAAGTAAGTCCTTGTTCCAAATTACCGCCACTAGATAATGAAGGGAAACTCATCTTGGAGCCTAAGGTTATTCTTGATAGATGGGACAAGAGATTGAGGAATAGAACTATTCTAGAATACTTAGTAAAATGGAAGAATCTACCAAAGGAAGATGCTACATGGGTGGGAGAAGAAATCATTTGTCATTCAACATTGCTTGAGGACAAGCAAATTCAGGAGGGGTGGATTGTCATGAGCCAAATTTGATGCACTATTTCTTTAATATATATATTTATATTTGTTTAATTATTGTGAATAAAATCTAATATTATTTCCTTAATTTATATTCGATCAAACATTGTGATAAAACACTATTGACAATTAACCAAATTATATTAATTAATTATTCAAGTCAAATAATTATATGAATAATAATATTAATAAATAAATAATACTAATAATCAATACATTAATAGTATTAAACAAACATAGCAATGTTAATATTATAAATAATAATAATTTATACAAACAATAAACATTAATGCCTAGCGGCATCCTTCCAATGGTCAAGCCAATTGGACAAAGTATTTAAACAAGAACTCCATCGTAGAGAAGGGCATCGAAAAGGAACAGGAAGTACAACAGTCTTCATTAGTACCACAGACTACATAAAGTGGTATGCACGATCATCAGATAGTGTGGTGGGCTGCATGAGGTATGCACAGTCATACGAACCTGTATAAATAGCTTTATTATATTCATTGGCAATGATATAAATACCATTTAATACATAACGGTGAAAAAGTATATATATTACAAGTAATTATTGTATTAAATTATATATATGTATGTATGTATGTATGTATGTATGTAAATAAATAAACAAATATGCATATATAAATAAATATATATGAATCCACAATGTACAAGAAAATATAGAGATAAATATGAGATTGAGTAGAGAGTTTTGTTATTCTAGTTATAGTACATAAGGGTCTATCCCTCATTCCTTAATATAATACCTTAGGGTAGGGAGCTTTTGGAAGGGAGAGGCGGAGTAATTTCAGGCACATGTCGGTTGTCCCAACACTGGGGTTAAGCCTTGAGGGAAGCCACTTGTAGTCTGTTTCACGTGCTCGAAGCATGGTAAGCCACTTGTAATTTGTTTCACACGCCTGGAGCATGTGCTATGTCTGGTCTACTGTGAACTACATACATTAACCTACCAATCTTAGATTGGTACAATGTCTTTTTCAATTCTATAGTTTCATCTTCCTTAGTTTACATCCAGTAGCCATCGGTGTTCCCATAGGTTTAGCATCTTCAATGCCAAATTTCTTCAATACTTCCTTGATATATTTGGATTGCATGATTAACATACCATCATTCTGTTGAATCACTTATAGTTCTAGAAAGAACTTAATCTCTCTGAACATAAACATTTCAAATTCACTTCTCATTTCATTAGCAAATGACTTACAGATTTGGTCTTGTCCTCCAAAAATAATGTCATCCACAAATATTTCAACAATAAGAATAGTATCATCAATATCTCCTTTCATATACAAATTGTTGTTCTCAGTTTTTCTAACAAATCCAATACTTAACAAATAAGTATGCATCCTTTCATACTAGGCTCTTGGTGCTTGCTTCAAACCATATAAAGCTTTATGCAATCTACATACCATATCTTTCTTTTCTGGATCCATGAACCCTTCAGGTTGTTCTATGTAGACTTCTTCTTCAAGTATTCCATTCAAAAATGCTGACTTGACATCCATTTGGTAGACTTTGAACTTTTTGTGTGCAACATATGCAAGTAACATTCTAACTCCTTCTAATCTAGAAACAGGTGCAAATGTTTCACCATAATCTATTCCTTCCTCCTGTGCATATCCTTTCCATACCAATCTGGCTTTATTTCTTGTTACCTCTCCATTCTCATTTTGCTTGTTTCTAAATATCCACTTAGTATCGATAACATTCTTATCTTTAGGTTTGGGTACTAAGGTCCAGGTTTTGTTCTTTTCTATATGTTCTATTTCCTCTTTCATTGCATTAACCCATTCATCATTTTCTAATGCAACTTTTACATTCTTCGGTTCATATTCACAAACTAGACATGTACGTTGTCTTGTCTTACTCCTTGTTTGCATGCCAGCTTGTCTATCTCCAATGATTTGTGTCTCAGGATGATGTCTTTTGACAAAACTTGCTAGTATCTGATTTCTTCTTTCTTGTACATCCTGTGCACCTTCATTTGCTTTCTCAGTGGGTGCTTCCTGCTCGTTAGTTTCTTTTTCCTATTCCTCAGTATTATTTTCCAGCTGACCGATTGTCACTGTCTACAGTGTGGGTAGATACTCAGGTTGTTCAATGTAAGTGAATATACCATAGTCTTCTGGTTCCTTTTTTCTTTCCTCTGCATTCTTATCATCAAACTCATCAACTCGAACATTAGTACTTTCAATCATTTTATTTTTAACTCTGTTCAGACACTTGTATGCTTTAATTTTACTAGAATATCCTAGAAATATCCCCTCATCACCTTTTGAGTCAAACATTCCATTTCTTTCATCTTTCAAAATAAAACATTTTCTTCCAAAATTTTTGAAATAACTTACAATGGGTTTGTGTCCAAACCATAACACATAGGGTGTCTTATTAGTGTCCTTCTTCAGTTGTACTTGATTTATCACATAGACAGCAGTGCTAATGGCTTCTCTCTAGTATCTTTGAGCAACATTCTTTTCTATCATTAATGTCCTTGCACAGTCAACAATTGACCTATTCCTCCTTTCAGCAATGTCATTCTGCTAGGGTGTCCTCGGTGCAGAGACATGTCTTTTAATACCATACTCATTACAAAAACTAGTAAATTCATCAGAGATAAATTCACCTCCTCTATCAGATCTTAAGCATTTCAAATCTTTACCAATCTCTTTTTCTACTTTTTCTTTATACCACTTGAACATCTTGAATGCCTCAGATTTTTCTTTTAAGAACATGACAGTCATTAGCCTAGTATAACCATCAACAAAAAGAATAAAATATATGTCTCCATAATAACTCTGATTTCTCATAGGACCACATAGGTCGGTATGAACCAACTCAAGTATCTTCTTTATTGAGTAATCTTTTCTTTTGAAAATAGATTTAGTCATTTTACCTTTCTAACATTCATGACACATAACATGATCAGGCTTTGACAAGTTAGGCAGACCTCTAACTCTTTTCTTTTTACTGATATTAATCATGTTATCAAAATTTACATGACATAACCTCTTATGCCACAACCATGCACCTTCATCTTTCATCAACAAACAAGAAGACTGATCATTATCAAGATAAAATAGACTACCTTTGGATTATGTACCAGTTCCAACAAGTCTTCCTCCATCATCAAATATTTTCACCTTTTTTCTCTCAAAAGCAACTTGGTGGCCTAAATTGTTCAGTTGTGCCACACTTAACAAATTATAGTTTAATCCTCTTACCCAATAAGCATTTTCACATTTTAGTCTATCATTTATCATTAGGGATCCTTTACCTCTTACCATAGAGGGTGCATCATTTCCCATTCTTACAAATAATCCATTGTATTCTTCAAGATAATCAAGTTTTTATTCCTCATCAATCATGTGATGTGTACAACCTATAATCCATGTATCATTCTTATTAACCTTAGAGATAAGTGTTATTTCTACATACCTTTCATCTTCTTCAAAATCATCCTTCATTGCCACAAATACTACCTTCACATCATCATCAGTGTTAGTATCGATGATATCTTCTTCCTTAGCAATGTAGAAAACCTTCTTGCCTTTTTCATTATTGTCTCGATTGTCTTTGTTGTAGTGTCGATAGCCTCTATTGTATCTTCTCCCATCTTACTTCAAATCAGTCTTTGGTTCTTTCATCATCTTTCTTGTCTGGACATCTAGCAGCAATGTGGCCAACTTCTTTATAGTTAAAGCATGCTAAAGGTAATTTTCCTCTATACCTTTTTACCTTTTGGGAACCTTATGGCCATAAGAGCTTCAAGTTCATCAAGTTCATCATCAGTATTTCTATCACTATCATCCTTATTATTTCTACTACTAGACTTGCCAATCTTCAAAGAAGTCATGAAAGAGGATTCAACATTGGGTACAACACTATTATCATAATTATTCAGTTCAAATGTTGTAAGCTTTCCAATCAAATTATCAAGAGTGAGTGTGTTGTTAGGTGCTGACCTATTTTCATGAATTGCAAATATTCTGATAGCATAGATAGGAAATAGGATCCTTAGAATTTTGCTTACCACAGTGTCTTCATCAATAACTCCATCTGATGCTCTAATAGCATGAACTACCTCTTTTATTATGTTTGTGTACTGCATAATGTTTTCACCTTCTTTCATCTTCATGTCATCGAATCTTCCTCTTAAGCTTTTTACTCTTGCTCTCTTGACATTCGCATCACCACTATAAATTTGAGTTAGTTTATCCCACATCTGCTTAGCAGTAGTGCAGTCCTTGATATCTTCAAATTCAGCATCTGAACAGGTAGCAGCAATCTCCATCATAGTAACATTACGTTCATGCCTATCTCTTAGTTGATCAAGGGTCAAGGGACCATTGGGTGGTGCAAGGTATCCATTCACCATCAGATCTAGGGCATAATTCCCAATCTTGAATATATGCAACTTCATTCAACTTTTCCATATTGTGAAGTTATCCTTGTTTAGCTTTGGCACTTCCCTCTTAAAGATTTTGAGACCTTTGTGTTGAATTCCTTAAAACTCTATTCCAAGCAACCACAACTCTGATACCAATTGTTATAATAACTGAGAGGGGGGTGAATCAGTTATCCACAGTCCCAAATCAAAATGTATAATCCAAAACAATTTACTTAAACTTTTGTAGCTTGGTAACATAAAATACCATACTATATGTGCTTTTACCAATTACCAGTCAATAACATATAATGATTACCAATCAAATCCAACATGCAATATGTAAAGTATGATAACAAACAATCACCACAATGAACACATAACACAAAAGATTTAACATGGAAACCCTGTAAAGGGAAAAACCACTTGGGACCCGGCAACCCAAAAATGTTCACTCTTCTGAAGTGATGTCAGTGAAGACCCAACCCTGTTAAAGGTTACAAACACACTGTGAGGTGTGACCTTGTTAGAGGATTTTAGACCAACCGTTATCATCCAACCAGCATTCACTATGGGGTTGACAGGATAACAATGTTCATTCTATGAATGATACATATCAGACTTTCAAGTCCACTCTGTTAAGAGATTTCTCTATTTACAATGGCTAAAATGTAACAACAGTTGATCTGATTACAATACAACTTCAATTGTAGATGTTCAGATCTATATTATGCTCATTCAAATCCTCTGATCAGTATATCAATTTTGTATCAACAATAATTAATGACTTACTGTCACTCGGTAATAGCTTTCTGATGCTCGGTAAACTTTGTAGTTCAGTTCTCCTTAACCAATTTGATCAGGTATACATGAAGCTTGTTCATGCGACTTAAACCTTCCTCGACTGATGTGCCAATAACATGTTTTGATTTCATCATTTAGATCTTCCTTGAATTATGCTAGCCGTTGATCTTCGTAACAAACATTATCTCCATCTTCGATTTTGATTTACTTTATAGCTCATCAATCCTTAACTGCTAAACTAATCATTTAGTTCCTTTTCTCCTTCTCGGTTAACAAAGAAATGTGTTGGTGAACACAAGCTCAGTTTATACTATGCTCAGTATATACTTCACTACTTGGTGTATATTGTGATGCTTCATCAACCGACCACACTACCCTGTGGCTTTCAATTATTTTCCTCATCATAAATGAATGAAACATAATCAAGTCAATAACATAGGGTCATAGACTTATCAACAAGTTACCCAATGTATTCCTTATCCTCATCTATCATATACATCTTCCTCATGTAGATATTTATGTTCTTCATCTCTCTAACTCCTTTTCTATAGATGTTTAGGTATTGTAACTTACAAGATAAGTGTTGTCAAACTAGTTGACATCAATGACAACATATTACTGATTTAATCATATTACATATCTAATCAGCAACTTGGTGATCTCTAATCATAGATCTTAAATTATTTTCTAAATCATTTTTAGTTCGTCAAAGTACCAGTATTAAGAGGGGGGACCAAATCTTGCATGAGGACAAGGATATTTCTAATGAAGCTATCACTTTTTTCTCCTCCCTTCTTTCCAAAGACCATGAGCTCTCAGAGGAGGGTCGGGATACCCTCCTAGACAAAATTCTCAAAATCATCTCTGAAGATCAAAACAAAGTTTTATGTGCTATTATGAATATGGAAGAAGTTAAAAAACCCTTGAACTCTCTCCCTAGTGACAAAGCTCTAGGACCGGGTGGTTTCCCAATGTTCTTCTTCCATTTGTTCAAGAAAGTGGTTAAATTTGATTTGGTTAAAGCAGTGCAGGAATTCGTTGGATCAAAAAACCTTCTCAAAGACCTTGATGCTACTTTTTTGGTTCTCATCCCCAAAGTCTCAGGGGCAGACTCGATGGAGCTTTTAAGACCCATTAGTTTATGCAATTCCTTCTACAAGATTATTTATAAAGTCATCACTGTCAAAATTCTCAAGGTTCTCTTGTTTATGATTGCTCACCAGGAGTCTAGATTCATACCTGGTAGACAAATTCTTGTCTCCATAATGGTGGTGCATGAAGTGATCCACTCCTTAGATGCTAGTAAGAGGGAAGGTTTCCTTCTCAAGCTTGACTTTTCCAAGGCTTATGATCGTGTTGACTGGCTTTTCCTACTCATGGTGCTTGGTGCATTTGGTTTTAATTCAAACACTTTTAAGATCATCCATCAGCTAATTTTTAGTCCTTCCCTAGTGGTCTTGGTCAATGGCTCCCTGTCGGATTTTTTGAAAACTTCAAGTGGATTGAGTCAAGGAGACCCCTTTTCCCCCATTCTTTTCATTATTTTGGTTGAATTCCTTGGGAGAGTTATCTCATCCTATAGGAGTTATGGGGTTATGAAATCTATTAGTCCATCTTCAGGTAACACTATTTTCTCTCACCATTAGTTCATGGATGATACCATTTTAGGTGGGGAGGCTTCATTGAGTAAAGCTCAAGTGGTGAAGAACTTGCTCAATTCCTACATGAGGGCTACTAGTCAATCCATTAATTAGACTAAAATCTCTATTTTCTTCCTTAATACCCCTGAGGAGAGATAGAGGAGGATTGTGTATATCCTAGGTTGCTACATTGATACTCTTCCTTCAAATTATTTGGGTCTTCCTTTAGGTGTTAAGCCCCCTAATGGTTTTTGAAACAAACTCATTGATAGATTTAATAGGAAGTTCGTTGGTTGGAAGGGGGTCACTCTCATCCAAGCAAGCAAAATCTAGCTAGTTAAATCTACACTAGAAAATATTCCCACCTATGATTTAAGTCTCTTTTCTATACCCGCTAAAGTTGTGGAGGTGATGCAAAGAATTAAGAGAAAATTTCTCTAGTCAGGGGCTGTAGACCATAAGAGACTCTCTCTTATTGCATGGGACAAAGTTTTTCTTCCTAAAAGAGCTGTTAGATTATGGATAAGGAGGATCAGACCTTTCAACAAAGCTCTGCAAGAGAAATAGATATGGTATATTTTCAATAGCAAGGGGGAATAGCGTGACACTTTTGAAGATAAGTATATTTCTAATAATTCCATAAATAAATTTTTTGATTGTAATGATATTCTGAAAGGTTCTTATATCTGGACTAGCTTCCTCAATGCAAAATATATTGCCAAATCTAAGGCTAAATGGAAAATTGGGAATGGTCATATTATTAACTTCTAGAATGATAATTGGCTCCAGTTGGGACCCTTGCAGGACTATGATACTTTCAACATGTGGATGGATGAGTGTATCCAAAAATTAGGCTCCCTGGTCATTAATTATATAATGGGTAATGCCTGGGTGAACCTTTCCTCTATTTCTTGAGACCTGACTCCTCTTTTGATTATCCTTAATGTGGTTTCCCTTTCCACCTCTTAGGATGTTCTAATATGGGAGGGCTCTCTTGATTGGTCCTTTTCAATTGCTTCTTCCTATTCTTTCCAAATGTATCAGGAAGCCATGCCTATTTGGGCTAAAGCCTGGTTCCCCAACCTTACTCCCAAAATTAATGTCTTCTTTTGGCTTTTTCTTCAGAACCACATCCTCACTATTGATAATCTTTTGAAGATAGGTTTCCAAATACCTAATAGGTGTGTGTTTTGTAAATGCCAAATATATTCACTGGACCACCTATTTATCCATTGCCCTTAGTTAGTAATATTTGGCAGTATCTCCTTTCTACTATTGGGTTGTACTAGTGTTTTTTTCATCCTCTATTCAAGATGTTTTTTCTCAATGGTCCCTGCCTTTCAAGAACAC